>VWZT01006322.1:367566-404471 GCA_013397055.1 Pachycephala philippinensis
ATGCAGTAGAGCACAGCACAGACTTGCATTAGCTAAACATTTTTGACCTTTCGTCTGCAGTAAAATGGTGTCCCTCACTGCAGCTGAGAAAGATGGAAATTCTCTTCCAGTCTCCCCAGTTCTGGCAGAGTTGATGCTATTATGCTCTGCAGACTGTTTATACTGTTATACTATTTAGTTTACTAGAAGTGTCCAGATAAATCCAACAAGCAAGACGGAAGAAGATAACTTCCTTTTTTTTATGCACACCCCTTTCTAGCACTGTACACCTAGCTGTCCTGTATATTACATTATCAAAGACCAGCTCAAGTGAGGATGAAATAGACACCCCCACTGTACTTGCTAGATTTCAGGTTCCCAGGGAACACTGGTATCAGTCTGGACAGTTTGATGTAATCCTGCTAATGTAGCTGAAGCTATCTGAGCTCAAGGATTTATTAGTTGTGAACGTTCATTTTTGTTTTTACTGGGTTAGTGCCAGTAAATAAGTCACCAAAACCACTAGCTGAGTGTCATATGATAGGAAAAGGCTGGGATCACAAGTAAGCCTTCTGTCTTTTAACAAAAAAAAAGTGCTGAGGTAAGCAGCGTCAAACCCAGCTGCATCAACATGATGGTGGGAAGACAAATGAGAGCTTTCACTGCTGGATACAGGGGATAGAGAACCCACAGTCTGAAAAACCTCTTCATATCCCAGAAACAGCTGTCATAACTGAAACTGTGAGGGACTGCTCTTTAAACCACGAGCTTTGATAAGGAGTATTCTCTCACCAATCCTTTCTCTAGACAATAAACACACTTCTAGCAGAACAGCCCATCTGAAAGGTGACTAGAGATTTAAATACCTTTAAAGGTTTCCAACCCCCTCTTTTTATAACCTCTCCCAAATGCTTACGCTGAGTTCCCAGCTGGCGTTTCTGAAGTATCTATCACTACAGTATCTGGCTGCTGAGCCATATGATCTCAACAATACTGTGTAACGTAAAACTTCTTAGACTTTTTCCTATGGGAGGCTGAACTTTACAAAGTTAGATCTAACATTTACCTTGTTATTGGTAACAGTGAATCATTAAAAGACACACAATAGAAGGGACATGGGGTCATTTTAGAATAAATATTCAGGCAATGACAGCTTTGAAATATTCTGTTGGCCTCTCCCTGTGTGTATTCTGGGAACAGGAGGTCACGTGAAGTCAAGGGTGATGAAATGCATGTGCTCCTGATCTGACCTGCTACAAAGAGGGGAAGGTATGAGCGACATGCAAGGGTCCAAGCTCTGCATGTGCGAGTCTGTGTGTGCATGCACGTGCATGCAACATTTGTGTAGGGCAAAGAACAGAGAATCATGAGGTGGGGGAGGGAGGTGTTCGGTGCTGGTGATGGAATGAATTCCAGACAGGGACTGTTTTCTCTCCACAGGGCCTGCCAGCTCCTTGTGGCTGTTGCCTGGGCAATGGCTGGGGAATTATGAGGAATGCTTGGAAACTATATCCTTCTGTTGGGCTCATGGATGGAGTAAAAGGGGGTGGATGGCTTTTCTCTGTCTATTTCTTTTTTATATTCAGCAGATTAGACAGGCAGGTTGCTGTGGCGACGACATGGAGGAGGTCTCCTGCACACCTGCACCACAAACAAGGAGTCCTGCCAACACAGACTTAAGGAATCCCAAAGGCATATTTTCCTTTTTTTTCTGTTTCTTTTTTTTTCCTTTTTTTTGTCTTTCTTTCCTGTGGTAAGTGCAAAAGAGAAGGGAAAATGGGAAAGAAGAAGAGGATATGGCACAAGAGGGAGGAGGGAGAGATGAAGAGAAAAGCCAATCAATATTCAATCAGCTTAGCTGAGCAGCAGTGCTTGCTTACTGTGAAATAGGGTGTGCATAAACAAGATGCGCAACCTGAGCAAGATGCCCTTAGGAGAGAAAAAACAACAAGTGTAATTTTGGTTGTAAGTACTGAGTGTCCTGAATTTCATGATGTCTCTGGTGGAAACCTAAATAAAGTAACTATGGAAATGGCAGAACTCAGGCACAAGACACAGAGATGTGACTGTGTTGTGTAAAGCTAGAAACTGAAATTACTCCTTTCTATCTGAAAAGGGTACATGTATTTGTGTTTGTGCCTGCACATAAGATTCCATTTCCTAGACATTCCTGCCTTTAGAAAAAGCTGAAGAATGGTGTGAAAATTGACATTATATGCCTGCTCCTTTGCTAAAAGAAAGTATCCAAAAGAGATCCATGTGGGAAGGGATAGTAGAAGGAAAAATAAAAGAAAACTTTTATAACCAAGAGGTCGTCAAGACAAATGTGTTGCTCTGGGATGCCGTGGCATTTCTCCAGCTTCTCCTATTGAAGTAGTCAGCTAATGCAGAGATACTGCCTTGCCTCATATCTCCTGGACATCTCCCCATCTTCTTCAAGGCTTTCTCTCTTCTCTTCCCTTGTCCTTTTTCTCCTCACTATTCCTTTACAATCCCTTTCAGTAATTTTTCACATTGTCTTTTCTCTACATCTAAAATGACTGCTTGCATGCTGACAGCACTATCCAATGTGCATACAAACACATTAACTAAAGTTAAAAGTGCATGTATATTTACAGGTAGAGAATGCGCGTGTGAGTCTTGTTTCCGCATGTGCCAGGGTTTGGCTGTGATTTCTCCACTTTGCATGTGTGTCTTGTCATTGGAAGGATGAAGGCTCCCACCAACTAGGATGTTTGATAAATGAAAAGAAAAAAAAGGTTGAAGTCTTCAAACTAATAAAGTTAGCAAGCACCTGGAACCTGCACTGTAAGTGGTGAAACAGCAGGGAGAAGTGGAGACTGGAAGGGGTCAGCGACTTTAACCACTCTCTCACTCTTGGGTACAGCAGATGTCAGGAGTGTTTGTCAGCCTCTCAGGGAAAAAAGCATTTTGCCGTTCTTACTGCCCCCATCCAGTTGTTTTTTTCCATGCATAGGGTTTCACATAAGTAGAGAAGTATGCAAGAGAGCTTTCTGCAGGTACCAGGGATAATGAGCTTACAATTAAAGAGTGGATTACTCAAATATAATGAAATTCAGTTGTTGTCATGACCAGTTGCATCTTTATAAATAGCTGCCCAAACTACTTGTAAGGTGAGGCTAAAAAAGTTAAGTTTCTGCTGCTTGGATATCAGTAATTTTCATGGAAGTTTACACACATTTATAGAAGGTAATGACTTGTTCAGATCCCATATATTCTGTTTCCCTTTCCTTGCCTTTGTTTCATTTTAAGGTTAACTCTAGCTTTTCTCCTGGATGAACTGCATTGCTGTGTCTATGGCAATGTTTGTAGAACAAGCACTTTATGAATAATCTAAAACCTCCATAAATGTAAAATACAGCTATTGCTCCTCAGGTTATTCAGATTCTGAGCTTAGAGTTCATGTCAGTAACATTTGGAAAGACAGCTCTGAAAGAGATTGCATGTGCTCCATTCCAGATAAACTCAGTGCATAATGCCTTTGTTCTTCAGTCAGAAACCTGGGGGGCCTCACACAGGCACATTTCTTTACTAGAGGACAACTGTGGGTACTTTAATGCCCTCTATTGTGCTCTGTTGCAGTGACATCCTACACTGAATTCTATTCTGCACAGACAATCCTAACACAGCCATGAGTGAGTGAGTATATGATCCTGGGTGTGATGGCAAACATGAGCTGACTGTTCAAAAGATCATACTTTGTCCTTTCCAAAGCTGGCTGAAGACAGTCAGAATTCTTCTCTTGCTGTCAGTGGATTTTTAATATCTTTATACATTCAGGAAATAAAATCAAAAGTTTTACTTTTCTCTCTCTAAAACCAAAGCTTCACCAGTAAGGAATGTATGCAAGAGATAAACCAATATGAACACCATGATTACATGCAATGAAGGAAAAAAAATCCAATTGGGATAACAAAGCAAGGGAAATAAAGGAGAATTCATGGAGAAAATACCCTTCTTGCTTCCTATGGCTGGCTTCCATCTACTATGTTTACTCTTCTCATTTACAGGTTTCTGAGACCCATCTTGACCTGCCAAATCTACCCTAAGAAAAACACTCAAAGAACAGTGGCACCCCTCTTGCTGAGGGACAGCTGGGACTATCTCTAGCTGGCAGGCCTCCTGAGCATGCAGAATTCTGTAGCATGATCCAGCCAGTGCTGGGAACATGAACTGAAAGATATTAGAGTTTTATGAGGCGATAGTCATTGATCAGGTAAAAGAAAGGAAAAGAAAACCAAGATTTGTAGAATTGGAAGCATTATCTGGGGTAAACAAAGTAAGTATTATTTCTAGAATCATATCAAAAGAGCTGAAAATACCAGCTTCTAAGCCACATTCCAGTCTGGTGCTTTGTAAGCCTCTACTGATGGTAAGGTGGTCACTTCAAAGTTACAGGAGTTTTACAGGTGGAAATTAGTTTTTGCTTTTTTACCAGCAATACGTCTTGTTTGCTCTCCTTTCAAAATATTGTATTTGTTATTGTAATAAACACAGAAAAAGCAACCCAATTTCAGAGAGAAAAAGAGATTTTGATTGAAGAAGCATTTGATCAGTGAGCACTAGTTTGTCTTTGTTACACAAAAAAATGATGGATTGCTTGCTGAACTGAAGGTGATTTTTTTCAACTGTCCTTGAAAGTTAAATTTAAAAGAGTAAGATACAAAGTGGTCCATGCCTGACACAGAAATGCAGCAATTCGGAAATCTGCATGAAACACCTAATAAAAAGAGATTATCTTGGTACCCCAGCAAAAAAAAGGTGATACATTTTTCTTTTAAAATACTTCATGAACGTGTATGATGTTATCACTTGGTATGCTCTGGTACTTCCCAGAGGATTAAAAAACAAAGGGAATGCAAAATGCTTTGAGAACCCAGCCATGTACAAAGAGAGGTTTTACAAAGGCCATTTAAAAACGCCAGATATAGACCCCATTTTTTTTTAAGGGTTTTGGTCATTAATCTGGAAAGCTAAAAACATCCAGCATGAACAGATGTGTAAGCAGGGCATCTTGGAAGGAGCTACTGAAGGCTGTTTGACCTGCTTTTCATATCCCTAGGTTTCCTCCCAAGAAGAATAAGAGGCTGGAAGTGGCCTGGTCTCTTAGGTGGCCCCACCTCTCTGGCTGGAGAGGAGTACAGCTGGTGGGTATGCTGCACTACACTAGTGGCATTTTGAAGAAGACCCGATGGTCTGGTTTGCCCTTCAGGTTGGCAGCACAAGTATGAAAGTAGGTCTGAGTGGAAAGGGAAAAAGGACATACAGCAAAAATCAGGGCAGGCCTGTATCTGGGGCCCCAGCCAGACTGAAATGCTGCTAATTCCCTGCTGATTTTGTAGGAAAGGAATGTGGGTTCTCATTATGCTCGTCCTATGCATGGCCATCACATCTAGTGTACAGGGTTCTTCAGAGTCTCAGGGCTGAAATCCAATGCTGTACAGCTGGCTGACACCCTTCCCCCTCCTCAACTGCACGCAGAAAAGGGGAGATCTGTTTGTGTGGCTTGCCTTAGACCGACTTGTTCTGGAGCTGTAAATTGCTTCAAGGCTCTTCAAGATGAAGGACTATGTAAATGTGGGGCAGTTATCAATGTAGACGGAATGCACATGCAAATTAAATACTATAAATGTGTTTGGAATTAAATCAATGTGTTTTTGCTTGAAAATTTGGCATGCGATTAATCAACGTGCTCTGAATGAGTGCAAATACTGTTGGTCTATATTGCCAAAGTATCTGAGCAATTTAGTACCCATGTAAGGTACCCACCTAGGTCCCTGGAAAGGAAACCCACTATTATATGAATATTCTCATGAGCCTTCTTAAAAGCACTATTTAAAAAAATAAACATTGCAGAAACCATCATGTTCTACTTTTAAGCCTGTTCTGAAGTGTAACCACCTCTGGGCTGAAATGTGCCAGCTGTTTAGCAACGCCTGGTTAACCCTGCCTGCCATTTTAGGAGAAGTGAATAACACAACATATGAATTCAAACCGTAGTGTTTTTAGATGAAATATTGCAATTTATGTTGGAATTTGATTTAAAAATTAGAAAAAAACCTGATAAATTTGATTTTCACTGAAATGTATGTAACACTTAAAGGTTAGATAACTTCACTGAGCTTCTAAAAACTGATAAACATTCTACCTTGTTTAAAACTGTCTTTCCTTGTTTGAAAAATTTTGTTTTCCAAACAGAATTTAATTTTACAAAATATGGTAGTGTTACTTATCTGGTTTTAAGCTTTAGTAATGTCTAAACTTGATACTGCTTTTCCAAGAGCTCATTTGATCCTTCATTGCCCTTCCACATATTTTTAGTTTCTACCTGCATGAAAGCATGTGGTTTTGAGCAGTGAAAAATTAAGATTAATTTGATATGCTATGATTCTTTTAAATGCCACTCTTCTTGCATGCTGCTTTTCAGATATAAAGTGTTATTATCTAGTAATGCTAGCTGTTATTACAGATTCTCTCTCTTCCAAAGCATTTTTGGAACTCAGTGTTACTCTGGAAGGTACTCTTGCACAAGCTCTTCTGTCTTTTTCTTCCACCAAATGTAACACTTGAGGATTAAACATTCAACACGTTTTTCAAATCTTTCATTACATCCAAACCCATGCCAATAAATTTGATCTAAAATTTTTTGATGTTAACTGAAATGAATAAATGGGAAGCCCTGGATAACTGTCTCGCTCAATGCAGTAATACCTTCAGTAACAAAAGAGAGAAGATTGGTTATTTAAGAGTCTTTTAAAAGTCTTACAAAATTTTTGCCAATATTTTTTACATATACATACATATTAATATGCGCTTGCCTGATTTTTGTTTTTCTGTTAAATAATTCTACATCCCATACACAGAATATGAGACACAAATCAGAAGAGTAGATAACAACATTCCATTGCCATGGCATTTTTCTTTGGATTGTTCCTGTGTGGTCTCTAAAATTTATTCATAATTTGGTATTTCTTCGGGAATTTTTCCATCCTTTAGTCTACCATGGGCAGTGGAACCTTAACTGATTGCTGCCTCCTTTTTGGCTTTTCAAGTCTAGGGAATTTTACCAGGAAAATTTTGGTTAGTTTCATTAATGTTAGCTGATACTGACAAAATTTATGCATTCTATCTACCCAAGGTGATTCTAGTTTCACCTGTATTCTGCATTGCTACTATAAAAGCATCTAGATTACTTACTAGACAGAAAAGATCATCTTTTCAGGCATATACCTACTACAGCTATTTTAGACTGAGATTTAGGTATGATTGATTGTACAGCCAGAAATTATAAGGGGAAAATTTCAGAATGTGTTGCTTTATTTTTAATTAAAGAGAGAAAATTAAAAAAAAAACCAGGTGTAGCCAAAGTGGTGTATTTGTTATTCTGATTGTGTAAAGAGTTAAGGCATGCAAGAATGTCTTGTACTGCTATTGAAAGGTATATTACTATTAAAATTGTCATTGAAGAGCTTGATTTCTTGACCTCACCAAAAGTATTGCAGATAGATGTGAATTCAGCTGTAGGCCTTATGGGCCATTGGACCATTCTTGCACTATGAGATCAGAAAGAGCCAGGAATGTAAAGCCTACTATAGACCTGGGCTGAAGAGATGAAAATAGTGTGAATTTGGGGAATGCAGTCCACATGGGGCTTCCAGAAGGTCTTTTCTGCTCATCTGTTCATGGAGGTTCAGAGGCCTGTTGTTTCCATTCAATATTTGAAGCTGTTCTGAGATGGAATAGAGACAATATTTCACAATAATGCAGTCAAATTTTTAGGTTTTCTGTGATGCCTCTCAGTTTCTCAAGGTACTCATGGTTCAGGAAACTCTACTGGGGTTTATCTAGGACACTAAATACGAGGCCAAGCTCTTCTGGTACAAAGCCAAACTTGAGCCAAGCCCATATTTTGTTATGAAATCTACTCCTGTTTTTTCGAGTCAGATGAAGACTACCTGCTTCATCTACCTTGCAGAATTAACTGTCCAAACCCAGGTGTATGGCACGCTTACTACTGCACTCTTTTGGAGCAGTTACATCTCTGAAACACACATAAAATGAAAACAGCACTAGAGCTGTTCTTCTCCATCTTGTTTAGCTAAAGAATCCTATGATGTTTGCCAACATTTGTTTTCTACATCCTTTGTCTCAGTCATCTTGTAATCTTAGGGTAAATGGACCATGGATTTCAGTTCAAATTCAAAGCTGCAAGAAGAAATGTACTTTCTGATCTCATTCTACATCTCTGTTCTCATGGCCCAAACACTTGGCCAAAAATCAGGTTATTGGAGGTTGTTCAGTGGTATGGAGCCAGATCTTTCTTGCTCACAAAAAAGATAGATTCTTTTTTTTTTTTCCCCTCTGAATATGGAGAAATCAAGCAGAAGGTAGCTTTCTACTCCCAACTTCAAACCTTTTTCACCTCATAATAAAAGCTGTTTAAATTTGCTCTTTTTTTCATTCTGCGTTGGTCAGGCTCCATTTAAAAGCCTTTTTTTTCAAGCTGTTCTATTTTCTGGGTTTTTTTTCTACTACGAGGCAATTGATCATTCAGAGAATGAATTCACATCAAATCACTCTGTGCTACTGCTCTGGGCATCAGAGAGCACTTACATTGATCCAAGGACCATGTTTGTTTCCGCTGTGAATATACTTACCAAAGCTCAATGGCTTATTTGCCTGCAAGCTGGCTGTTACGTTCATGGATGTTCATCCTGATAGTATAACCCAAACCCTGCCATTACCTTCAGGCTTGATGACTGATTTTTACATGAAATAGGGAGAAAATATCTTAAATTATTGCAGTGGGCACATGAATATTAGCAACCAGAGTTAAAACACAGAAAGACACACGTCAAGTTTTTCCAGTACAACTGGTTTCTAGGCTGCTAAGTTTCTCAATCTAAGAATCTCACAGTTTCTCAAACACAAATATGGATAAATAGGTGTTAGGATGCTTTTGCTTTATTCTTCCTTTGACTAGTAATGTGTCTTTTCTTCACCCACGTTGTATTTTTTAAAGCTTTTTCATAGCTTAATAAAGAAATGTTAATCTGCCTGAGTGAAGCAGCTGCTGCTCATACTGGTGCTAACTATCTGAGCTGTTTATTTCCTCCCCAACCTCCCTCCCAACACTGCTTTTATTCCTCGTGGCTTTACTGTAATTCTTCTGCAACACCCCTTTTATTTACTCAAAAAAAGCTAGGGGACACTGCTCTTGCTAACTCCTTTGCAAGACTTGGCCCAGTCTAGGTGAAAGTCTATATAAATCTTTTGACAAATGGGAATAGGTTCAGGTCTTATTGAAAGAGAACATGAGATCAAAAGGTCCATGGCTTCTGGTTTCTGTCCCGTGCCAAAATGTTGCTGCAGTGAAATTTTATTTTTCAGCCTATCCATGCTAAGAGCACTGAGACAGCTCTTTCCCACCCAGAACTACCTGTAGAAAGCTCTTGAATTACAGTGAAAAGCTTCAGTAGTTCAAACTATGAAAATCACATTCCTTATCTCCCCAGATGGCCTAGAAAGAACCTTCAGACAACACAGATTAAAGATAACCTTAAAATTTCCAAAGAAAATACACTTTTGTGGAATTTTTGCACATCTATGGCGCTTTCTCACTCTCTGCTGAAGTGATGCAGTCAACTGAAAAATGTCCTATTGGGGAGAATTTTTTGTCTCACCACACACAGAATTCTGGAGTCAGTCTAATGAATATCATGTTGTGAATAGCTCTGAATTTACACTGGGGCACAGGAGATCAGAGTGAACTGTGATCTCTAAGGCAGCATGGAAACAGTCGGCTTGTGTTGAATACTTAAGCTGCTTGCCACTTTCTTTGTCTTCAGTTTTTTCTGTATTTATTTTTTCAGTGCAGAATTATGGACTTGGAAAAGCAGAAGAGGAAAGATACAAAGTCAACAAAATAATTCCAGGGTCTAGCAGCTTAGCTATCCCACCATCTGTTTAAAAGGACAAAACATTAAAATAAAACAAAACTTGTGGTCCAACAGCTATGTCTGCAAAGAAGAAACAGTGCTATACTTTAAATTCTAGGCAACACCCTTTGGATCAAAATATTACGACAACAGATAGCAGTGACCACATTTAATGGATACTCACACGGCTAGGCCATGACTCAGACTCCTTACTGTTGTTTGGAACTGAAACCTGAGAGCAGAGAAGCGAGAGGAAAAGAAACCTTGTGTTAAGCTGGCATGCACCAGTGAATAAATGGCTGGCATTTGCAAAGCTGCATTGCAGGGGAGCTTTTAACAGTTTGCCACTGCCAGCTGATGTCTCTTTAAGCGTCACTGCCAAGAAGCCAAAACTGGAAGCAGGTGCAGGGGCAGAGGAACTGAATGTGGAAAGGGAGAGAAAGAGAGAAAGAACAGTACTTCTGTTGTTAAAATTCTCTTGCTTTCATTAAAACCTAAACAAAGCTTTACTTTAAACTTGAATAATAAATTTTGGTGTGATAGACTCCTGCCTATCCAGTTTGACAATCCTCTTACTTTTATACACTGAGGTAAAAGAATTTTGTTGAGCTTTTTTCCCCCCCTGTAAAGCCTTGGATTGACTGAGAGAATGCTGTATACTGATTATAGCAGCTTTCTTTTTGAGACTGAGAGCATCTGCTTCGTAATGCCTCTTGTTCCTTCCCCCAAGCAAAGTGCTTTTTACAGACTCCCACCCCCATTAGTCCAGGGCCTGGGAACAGAGCAGTTTCCCCAGATCAAGTCTCTGTCTCCACTGTGCCATGTCACTGGTTCAGGACCTTAGTACACTGCTGTCTGATAAGATGCATAGCAGGAAACATTAGGTGCTAAGAATTTACATTTGTCAATACATTAATGCAATGGGCTACTGATTATTTTGTGAAATGTCTTCTGTTCTTTTTCCTAAGATCAGTTATAAAAAGCATCGAGACAGGTATAGGCTGCACAGCAGGGTTTTAGTGAGCTCTGCAAGAAACTTTGTGAGAGGTCTTGGCTGCCTTTGAGATACCTCAAAGGGAAAATATACTCCCTGGTTGTAAGGAACACAAGACCAAAAGAAAAAAAGAGAAAACATCTTTTTATGAAGGCAAAACTCTAAAACCTTGGAAAGCACATGGCTGAAGGTGGGAAGCTTTTCTTAAATTCTTTGCTAAAAGTCTTGATTTTTAATCGTTTCATAGTTACTGTTCCCACAGATTAGAGAAAAGGTGTGTCAGTCTGTAGTCAGAGCTCTGAATTTGGGCATCTTTATTGTTCTCTACCCTCTAAGGAATTCCTGCTATTGTTAGCTACAGTATTTTCCTTTCTGGTTTGCTTTTCCTGTAGAGTAGAAGCAGTAGCTAAAGCCATACTGGGCAGAGTTAAAACAAGAAAAAAAACCAAAATAAAATAAATCGACATACATGAGTGCTTTTGCATGGCTTTTGTTTTAAAATCGTTCCTTCCCAGGTTCTATATAATATGATTTTGTATCTGTATTTTTTATTTTGGGTTTTTTGCTGTCTCAGGACAGATTGTTGAAGCTAATTTGATTACTGTCTTACTGTTTAGAAGCAACACAGTCTTGAAAATTGCTTTTCCAATTATACAGACTGTGTATTCTGAAGGAAAATAATTCTACTTTTTTAGTTTATATTGCATATTAAAATACTTTTGTATTTTTAGTGACAGTGAATTTTCTTCTCTTAAACTTTTTCTTAATATCCAACTGCTTCTTACTTTCCTTTTTCAAAATGTCCAGGAAATTAAGAGCTGAGATACAGACATGTCTATATTTCCATCTGTCACTCATCTTTATAATGGCATCTCTTTTGGAGAGTGCTAAGGAACTGCTTCAAAGTGGTGATATTCCTCTGTCTCAACAGGAAACATACAGTCTCCCTGAGGATAAAAAGTGTACAGAACACAGTGGAGTGAAAAAGAGAATTTACTAATCAACAATGAAGTCAGGCTGAACGTTCGTTGCTCATTAAAAGTGAGCAGTCCTTCAAATATTGATGTAGACATTGTAGGATTTTCAAAATACCTACCCTAAGCTGTCAAGCTATTTCTTCCAACTCTTGCAACCTGGGAGGAAATAATCTTATTCTGATAAAAACTGAGATTGTCAAAAGAATGATTCCAACAGCTAGACCTTTTTAGAAAGTACAAAAATGTTTGGATAAGAATAGAAGTAAATCTGTGATCTTTTCAAAAGGGGGAATAAACTTAAGTAAATCTATTGTGTTTTCTGTGAAACACAATTGCATATGAGACTGGCCACATATGGCAAAACATTGAGGCTTTCTTAACACACAGGACTGGCTTGGACAAGTAGGGAACTGCTCATCAAACTAAGGGGAAAGAAGCAAATGTATAGGCAGTGGAAACCAGGACAGGTGACCTGGGAAGAGTATAAAGATGAAGTTTGGTTATGGAGGGGTGAGGTGAGGAAGACCAAGGTGAAGCTGGTACTGAACCTGGTAAGTGATTCAAAGAATAATGGAAAGGACTTTTACAGATACGTTAAATAAAAAAAGGAAGGTCAAAGAAGGTAACCCTCCTGATAATCAATTCTAGAAACTGGAAACAAGAGATGACGAGAAGGCTGAGTTGCTGAACAATATTTTTTCCTCAGTCTTCATTGACAACCTCTCTTTCCACACCTCTCGAGTGTATGGATGACAATATAGGGTCTTAGGAAGCAAAAACCTTCAATGTATTTTTTGGAACAATTCTGAGCATTGAAAGGAGATCAGCCTGTTGGACCAAGTCCAGAGGAGGTACATCAAGTTGCTTGGAGCGATGGAGCAACTCTACTGTGAGTAACAGCTAAGAGAATTGGGATTGATCAGTCTGGAAAAGAGAAGGTGACCTAGTTGTGGCCTTCCAGTTCCTAATGGGAGTCTACAAGAAAGATGGAGAGGGGCTTTTTACAAGAGCATGGAGTGACAAGTCAAGGGGGAATGGCATTAAACGGAAAGAGAGTAGGTTTAGATTAGCTATTAGGAAAAAAATATTTACTGTGAGAGTGATGAGGCACGGAAACAGGTTGCCCAGAGAAGTTATGGTTGTCTTATCCCTGAAGGTGTTCAAGGCCAGATTAGATGGAGCTCTGAACAACCTGGTCTAGTGGAAGGTGTCCATGCCCATGGCAGGGGTGTTGGAACTAGATATCTTCAAGGTCCTTTCCAACCCAAACCTTTCTATGATCCTACAACTTTCTCAAACCCTGTAGATCTAGTTTTGGATCTGCATATGTAGTTTTGGCAGGTCAACACTTCTCATTAGAAACTAAACTGAAGTCAGTTCCAAGTGCAAGTCCCATGTTTTTTCATGGGGAACATAAACCAGACTGTAACATGAGAAGACAAGCTTCCAGGAAGTGCCCCGGATGAAGTTGTCCAGAGTGTGTGAGATTTGGAGGAAGCACCAAAAGCAGTGATACGCATTTGTGGTCTGTTCCAAAATATGGTGGGTAGTAAATGCTAAAGGTGTAGTCTCTGTGTAGATGATGAATATGTGGGCCAGGGGAATCAGACGGAGTCATCTCTTTCTGCTTTTCATTTTTATCCTTGAACTAATACCCTCCTGTTTTTTTTTCTGTTTTAGGAGCATTTTAATGATTTGAAGATAAGACATATTTCAAAGGATTATCACAGCAAAATGAATCACTGTACCTTTAAGCACTTGATCTCTGCTAAACTTCTTGCTATAACTTCTCTGGTTTTATTTCTGCAGCACTCAGGAAAACATTTGAAACTCTAAGCCTTTTGCAGTTATTGTTCATGATTAAAATTTAAAACAATGAGTGTTCTAAGATAAGTATGTATATATCTGTGTTTAGTTAGATAGGTACACACACAAAGCCATGCGGACACTCTAACAAAAGTACAATAGCTCATTTATAAAGTCAAGAAACTGCAAATGGGGTACATTTTCTATAAACTGAACTAGCTTATAGTTATATATATATATAAAAAATATATACAGCCAGAGCCTATTAAATGAAACCATAGATGAAGTGAACTTATGTCATCAGTCTTTGACTTTTGTACATTTTGAACACGGTCCAAAAATTATAATCCACTGTTTGAAATACTATATCAGTGGAGAAGGAGAAATGATCTCCCCATACAAATCTATAGCCTCAAACATTCACATCCTGCTGTAAATATATCACATACTGTATCATGTTGCTTATGGAAAAATTACATTTTTTCTCCTTTAGTTTGCTGACCCTTTTGCTGTAGATTAATATTTGGCAAAGTAATGGCTCTAATTATTCCTTTCCATTTTACTCTACAGGAAAACGGTCTCTCTATTTTGTATTTCCATATTCATGATGATCTGTACTGGTCAAATAATGAAATTCAATGCACCCTGTGGATGATGTGACTATATATACGCTTGCAGTTGCTTAGTCTCTGAATTACAGTATTTTTGTTTTGTGTGTTGTTGTACTTCATGATCTTTACATGTAGAATGCACTTCTTGGATGGGTCCTAAGTATTATATATCTAAAAGCATAGTAATAACAAAATATATATCAGAAGGTCAGACTATCTTAAATATGATAGCAACAAGACTAAGTAACTCAGCATAAGAAAAAATCTCTCATGATAGAAACAAGCATGTTTGTTTCTGGATATGTTGTGTTGGTAGGGTGTATGCAAAGAAATACTAAGCACCTTCAGGATGGGATACTCAAGCATCTGGGGCCCAATTTCCAAAGTAAAACACAATATTAGGTTATTATTAGATTCTGGCACAGTTTAGAAATGTCAAATCAAAGCCTTTAAGCTTTTCTTGCTTTATATTCTAGTAAATTGCAACAGGACTGTTCCTCTGTAGCATAAAAATTATTCCACTTTCATTAACAAAGCATTTGTTTCGTTTTCCACTTCAGCACTTTTTTCAACAAGTATTTTTTTTTTATTGGAACTTTTTCAATGTGGAAACAAAAGCAGCTTACAGAGACTTTACTCACTATTGAACATGGCATGAGATAAAAGGTTCATAATGGCTGTTCTCGTTAGGAGACTTCTACATTATAGTGCATTTCTTTACACTTGTGACCAGTCAGAAATGTAATCCTGATTCTGTTCATTTTGGGCAGCATCATCTCTCTGATTTATTAGTTGTATGTTCTCTTATTGTTATTTGTGTTGCTTTTACGATATTAAAGTTTAGTGTTTCTTTCTCAGTGCCTGTGACATTACATCAGCACCTAGTAATTGTCACATTTCATATCATTACAAGAAGTGGGATGGAGGAGGGTGTTCCACATAAGCAAATAGGTAGTCTGGCAGCAAAACAAGAATACACAAACAGGACATAAAAATTTCAAAGCCAGAATCTCTGCAAGCCAAGATATACAGAATGGTAGTTGTGGTTTCAACTGGTGCCAAGCCAAAATGAAGAAAATAGTGCTACTCCAGATTTGTATATTAATTGAAGTGACAACTGAAATTAAGTTTTTTTTATAACTGTTCACTGTGCATAAATAAAAGCTTGAAAGGTAATGTGCATTAATAGTGCATACATTTATTTTCCCTGTTATTTGGAGGTGATTTTGTTCTCAGATTTGTGTGGGGTTTTGGCATTTTTTCCCTACAGGTGTTTCAGTCAGGAGGAATGAAAAATAGATGCCTGTATAAAAAAGTTTGTCCATGTTCAAACGCACACTTTCTGTGTTATAAACTTTTGAAGAAGTTCTCAAACAGGCCGCAATTCTATCAAGTTGGCTACTCGACCTCTATCCCAAAGTAAATTTTATCATTTGGAGCAAATATTTTTGGCCCCAAATACTGTAGTCTCTTCATATTCTGTTTCGCTTCACACCTACCTTCTTTCTTCACTAGCCACATGAACCAAAATTTGCTCATTTCTTGACAACACAGCAGCATGTTTCAGCTTCTTGTACAGCTTCTTCTTACAAAACTTTGGACTGAGTATAAGTGAAGCACTTAAGACACAGTAAAAAACTATTCTCAGATATGATATGAAGGCATTTGCTCTGTCTGCTCCCTGAGTAGAGACCAACCTCAAATCTACATATGGAAGACAAAACATCAGGATCAATTAAAAAAATAACAGTACAGTCATTGGTAGGTGATAGCTATAGTAGAGGACAGTCTACTGGCCTCTGCAAAGAGCTCTTAAAAATGAAGGTACTACTTAGCTCCCACTAGCTGCTAAAAGAGACTTAAAACTACTAGTAGATTTTGCAAGGAGCCATTTTACAGATGGGAATACCTTTTTCCTGGCTGTACCGGAAAAAAAATAGCTGAAATATTTTATTACCTTACATATTAATGCTAAGGTTATAGAACATTATTTTCATGGATTTTCACAGTAAAAAGAGACCTAGGCCCTAATTCTAGCACACTTTTCTCTTCTTCCCCATAACAATCACTGAGCTGACTGCCTGGATCCTTCTTGTTATTCACTAGAGAGATCCTGCTTAATTATTCTGCTCACTAGTTGTATTTTGAACCGTTGTTTCTCAGGGTTTTCAGATTATTTTGAAATTTCAAGAGGGCATTGGTCCACAAAGAGAACATACATGATTGCTAAGGCTGTTGTTTCAACAGTTCAACATCTTTTTGTTTATCTAAGTAGAACAAAAAGCTATCTAAACCCACTCTTTTTTTTTTTCTATTTTTAGGGAAGTGTTGTCTCCCTCAAAGGAAAGAAAAACATTTGTTCTTTGAATTTGGATGGAAAGTGGAATGTATCACTGTACTGTGTACTTTTTTTGCTCATTGTTGGTTATAATTATAATTTATAAATTACAGCACCATTCTAGGTAACGTTCAAGTCTTCCCCCAGAATCTGGGTGTTCAGATTTTTTTCTTTTAATGAATTCTACAAAACATGTTTGATCAGTAAATCAGATGTTTTTATGAAGAAGTAATGCTCCTAATTTTATGGATGAGAAAATAATAATAAAGTGTCAGTACTCTGGTCACCTGGATATCAGAAGGAACCACATCTCATTACTGATAAGTGAAACTCCACAAGTTTAGGTGTTTGGTTTGGAAAAAACGCTCAAACTCTGAATACTAATCTCAATGAACCTAATCTATAACACTGAAAAACTTGCTTGTTATCTGAGGGAAAGTGGAACACTGACTTGTGAGAAAAAGCAGATGCATTGTAAAATTAATTAATTTAATCAGGTTTTAATGGATACATATTCCACATATTGAATTTTTTTCTAAAAAAAAGTATTCTCAAAGCAAATATTTTCTCCAGTTCCACTGGCATATTTCTAAAAAGAATATTTTTAATGTTTCTCCAACAGTTCTCCAACTTTCCCTGCCTGTTCTAACTTCATCATTGCAATGAAGGCAATTTCTTGCATTCTTGCATGACAATGATTGCCTCTCTTTCCTTTGGAAGACCCAGGAATACAATAATATTATTCTATGTATTGCCCAGTTTTCTAAGAAAGACTCTCTTGTAAATGAACTGGCACAGCATTTCAACTGCCGTTGGGTTCTAAGGTAGAGGTATAGTAATTCAAAATGATAACATTTTGGATTTGCAATGACATTCTCTTTAGCTAAAAAGGAGTCACTTTTCTGTAGATTCAATAATTTATAAATAAAACCAGGAAGAGACACAGACACTTTTCTTTACATGGAATACCTGCAGAACCACAGACTTGTGTTAATAGCAAGTGGGCAGGACAAGGGTAATGCCTTTAATCTTTATTCAATGACTCCATGCCAAATATGCATTTTTCATTCCAGTGTATCTAAAATGGCTGTTCAGATAGGACTCTNAAACCCAAAAAACCCAAAACCAACCAACCAGCCAAACAAACAAAAAGTCCCAACAACCCTTTTCTTAGGCACTTTTATAGCATTGATTTTCTTAATACATTCAGCATCATAAATCACTGGAACTCTTTTATTTTCAGAAATATAAACCTTATGCATGGGTGAAATTAGGGCCATAAAAAAGCTATTTTAGCAGGACCTACTGGTTCATTTTAGAAAAAAACCTGATGGTCATTTGCAAACATTTAATAACAGAATGAGAAAAAAAAAAAAAAAACAGGCTGAAAAACACTCCTACTCACTCCACATGCTTATTCTCTGTGTCAAGATTTGTGTTTGTTGGCAAAAGTAAGGATTTTCAAAACTGTGACATCTAGAGTCAATTTGTCTTGTAAATACTTACTTATGTCTGTTTTTTCCAATGAATTCATACTTTTAGATGAAAGTATCAAATTCAAACTTCTCAAGGAATGTGAAGTTTCAAAGAGCTTTTACCTGCTTGTATATCTTGTCCAGAGTATAAAATGTTAAGCTGTCCATGCACTATATATTTTGTGGGAACAAAGATAAAGAATTGTATGAGTAAAGGTAGATCAAGTCCATCTTCTTCATATTGATATAATTAATTCAAGCTCAGAACAATTAAGAAATTATCATGATCAGAAAACTGAGCAGAATTGGCAAGGTGGGTACTTATGTCTTAAATGTGAACTGAATTTTCAAGAAAAAAAAAAAACAAAACTGAAGAGCAATAGCAATTGTCTTCCTAAATTTAACCAGTTATCTTAGAAATAGTAGTATAAACAATAAAATAAAATTTGAATGAAACATTCACTGATGTCAAAACATATCAATAGGCTTTCTAAAATAAGTTGCCAATTAAAATTGTGCAGTATTTTCTTTGGCATAATAACAGCTCATTATTAGCCTAATTTTCTTTGCTAAAATTTTGCATGATTAGAATACATGCTGCAGTCTAAGATGAAACCAAGACATTGCTTTGTAGTTTAACTGCAGATGGATTTGAGTCAAAAATTTGGAAAAAGTTCCAAACTTTTTCAAAGCTTGGGAATGTTTGGATCTGGTTTTGTGGTAGTTTTGTACTCCAGTGCAGCCTATGGAAGCATTCTTGTAGGGTTACACAGGAGTTGAATCAGACCCTCAGAATGTAACATAAATGGACAGTACCATAAATTTCTGTGTTACAAGAGCATGAACTGTAGGATTTTGTAAGGAAAAAAAAATAGCATTGATACTGTTCCTAAAGTGTAATCGGATTTCCAGCTGAAGAGTTCTGTTTATATCTGTTGCTATGAAAGCAACTAGAAAATTGCTATCATCCAAAAAAAATGGAAGGCTTTAGACTTGCTCTACTTGATACACCAGCTGAGTATAAAATAAAAATGTGGAAAAAAAAAAAAGAAGTTAATTTGCATGGTCATTAGATGAATTTATTCTTTGTAATAAATACATCAGTCACAGAAACTTCAGCTTTGTTAAGATCCTGTAAAAACTCTTACTTCTTAATGAGGCTTTTTTCTAGCCAGAGGGGAAAATATAATAGTACCATATCCAAAATCTGTCCAGAATAAAATGGTTTTGGTTTTCCTGTAGCTAAGAAAACTGTTCAAATCAATTTCAATCATTTTTTATTCAACAGAAACAAGACAGCACACCATTTTCTGAGGATAAATTCTATTTGACCAAAATTTAAATAGCAGTGAGACTAGAGACCAATTAATAAATTCACTCACCTGGAATTTTATGGTAGAAAAAATGGAACCATTTTTGTGTATGTGCATATCATAGGAATATTAACCAGCTGCACGTAACTAGATACCTAGTGATTACATAATCTGCATCAGATTTTCACCTTGAGTTTCCATACATGTCAGCTGCAGATCTGTGGTGTTATTTTCCTGTCTGTTCTGTATGTCAGAGTTGGCCATCGTTTTTGGTCTGAGTCTAATGTTTATGCAGCAAACAACGCCAGCTATGAGTATATCACAAGTTTACTTCTCAGTGGTTGTAGTACAACATTTGTGGTTCTCGGCATGCCACTAAGGGACCATCATATAGAATTGGCTCTAGTAGTTTTGAAAAGAAAATTACTTCCAGAGGGGAAAGGCTAATTAAAGAAATGGAGGATGTGTTGAAGAAAACGTATAACTTCATGGAAATGAGTGAAAAATTTGTCTCCTACCATTTAGAGTCTTACCTCATGGAAATTATGAGATCCAAAGAAGCCAACCATTAGGTTCTCATTTGATTGAATGTTGATGCTACCTGGAAAAAAACACTGTAACATGCTTAGATGCAACTATTGGGTTATAAATACATGTGGGTTCATATGAATATTCAACACAAATATTCTGTATTTTTATTCTTTTTCAAACTACCTAAGAATTTTCCATTTCTTCCTTTTGAATTCTGAAAATTTCAGAGAGAACTGTTCTGTAAATGTCCTCTATCTAGGGTTCACAAAGCTGTCTGTAGGTGTGGTGTACCAGGGCAACTAAGTGCTATATTCAGGGAGTACACACATACTGGTCAAAGGCTAGGCTGTGCTGTGGTCACCATGCAGCACTAAAACCAGATAAAAACTGTCCATTAACCTTTGCATGGAGGGGGAGAAAAGATGTGTAAGCTCCCTGACCTCAGTAATTGCCCACAAAGTTACTGGGCACAGAGAAAAAGAGGTAAAGTTGCACAACTGCAAGTTTAAAAATATGTCTCATTCTTTAAAGAAGAAACTTCAACACTCAGAGACTGCCAGTCTGCCACATATCCATAGGCTGAGTATAGCATGGGTACGACGATGTCAGAACACCGTCATGTCTTTTGTGGAGCTCAGTTTTTATGGAGCATTTACAGTGAAATAGGACTTCACCCGCCAAGATCTTTCAGCTCTGTCTTTCTCAATGAGAAGACTGACATCTGAAGGTGTGATTTTGTGACAAGTAAATTATCCTTTGGGAAGACAACGAAACCCAAGAGCCTATTTAATGAGTGATAGTGAGAGGACAATCATCTAATTTTGGTTGCTATTTTCACTGAATGGGTTTTAAATCCAAAGCCTGGAAGGCAAAAAAAACTCTTCTGAATCAGAAAGCAGAAAGACTGGGATGGCACCGTAAGGGAAGATTAACTGGGAGCTGGGGATAATGACACATGAGCACAAGGATCCCACCCAGCAGCCAGTGATAGGGTTCTGTTCCTCCAGCCAAGGCAGCCTAAGGATAACAGTGTAGAGGGGGATATACAGGAGTCTCTGCCAGGACAGGACCCATAGTTTAACTTGAGAGCATCGCAGCTCCCACTCAAAGCAATTAACTTGGCTGAGGTGTGTTGCCGCCACGCAAGCATCTAGACATTCATACAAATTTGGAGGCCACAAAACTATGGGCACAGTGGACTGGACGGTACTTCTGCCCCAAAAAGATAAGACAAAGAGTATTGTGTGGCAGAGTGCTGGTGCAGATGCCTCCCAACAGTACTGCCTTTGCAGTGGTCTGGGCATGAATGCTGTTCTAGTGGCATTTCTCAACACAGCAGAAGCATGATCCTCCCCCCCCCCACTCCTGGGGTGTGGGATGAGGTTGGGTGGTGCCCACCTCTGTGGGTTTTCCCTCTGTGGGTGGTAAGTAGAAGAAATTGTGGCTGGGCTTTCTCAAGGGCTCTGGTGCTCTCTCTTGCATGCCATCAGGTACCTCTCCAAAGTGACAGCCAGGTCCAGGAGTTCTCACAAGCTCCATGTGACTCTACCCTGGCCATCTGGAAACTGAGGCCCTCAGTGACAGGATGTAGTGGGCTACAAGGACTTACTCCCTCCTAGCCTGTTCCCGTAACCAGCTCCATGAACCAGACAGTGCCATTGGTGACTAACTAGCCACTCTACTGGAGCTCTAGCAAGGGAGTCTCAGCAATGGTTGGGAGATTGCTGTTTCCACAATGCTGTTCCAGAGCAATGAACAGTAAACCCGAGTTCTGGGGCGGGGGCTTTGCTGTCTGCCTGAGGGGACACCCAGCTGGCCATACTGGTGGGGGAGGAAATTACTGCTGAGGAAGGGCTAGGGTGTGTCATGCAGGTAAGGTGTTACACAGCGTTAAAGATTAGGCTTGCCTGACTGATTAAACCTTGCTCCCTTCACCGGATCCTCATTAAAGCCTTTGCTGAACTGAGGGGCAGGGGCTGCTCTGGGTGCAATGGGTTAATGTCAGTCCCTGACGAATGAGCTCCACAGGACACAACGGTGGATGAAGCCGTTCTGGCTGTGGGACCAGGACACATGGTGTCTGACTGTGAGAGCAGCCCTTGGCAAAGCCGTGAGGCAGATCCCCCAACCACAGCTAAATCCCCAGCAGGAGGTGGGGATGGCCCTGAACGGACCTCATGACTCTGGGCTGGGGTGGTGGTCATACTGACTCGTATGCCAGCAGGCACTGAGGGAAGGACACAAACAGATACATTTCTCTTTATGTGTGTGAATGGATTATTCCAACAAGGTTTCCATGTTTCCACACTGGCCTCAGGCAATGAGAATTTTTTTTTGATTGGATATTACTGCAGCATGTGTAGTGGATGTGAAATCACTTTTTTCTTACATTAAAAAAAAGTTTCCCAGAAGTAATTGAAGTGTTGGTAGATTGTTCCAGGATTGTGTTGCCAGATTTCAGTCAATTAAAAAAAAAATTGAAATGCAGAGAACAGAGCCACCATTCATATTTACATATCCAACTGTTAATAGATAGTTAGAAATTAAGGTGCAAGGAAAAGTGAGATACTAGTAATAAAATGTTTGCTGCCTGTGAGGACTCATACACTCCAGCAAGCTCCATCACTTTTTGAAGCAAACTCTTGTTTATTTCCACAGGTGGATTATCCTAGTCGTCATTCTCTTTAATGTCTTTAATCACACTAATTTTAGGGACACAGTATACCTGAAAGGACGTATGCTGGTCTTCCAGTGCACTGAGTTCTCATTTGGGAAAGTGTCATCAATGGGGACACAACTCATGGAAAGCCCACGTTGACCCCTAATCCTTTGTTAGCATAGTTTTGAGGCCTTAACTACTGAGAAGTTTCTGGCCTCTGCAACAGGGAAATTCTGAGGCTTCTTTAATAAATATGCATCAGAGCACTGATAGTCCACTTGCAAATCCATGCACAAATATTGTATATGTCTGAATTATTTCTGATCTTTCCATTAGTTATTTAAAGGTGTTTTTATCACACTAGCTGTAAGTATCTCTGCATTTTTGTCTCAGGCTGAAGAAGGAAAAATTGAAATAATTTTTACTATAACTCTGTTACCTTCACCCTCAACCTTGACACTTCAGTATCCTGTCTGCATTATGTTAAAAGCAAGTCATTGACTAGAATACAAAAACCTTAAATTTATGTGTCTTGCAATTTCTTAAATTTCATACAGTGGATGACTTAAAAACTTGCAAGAAACAGATTTTATATAGCAACTGTCAACATAAGAGGATGGTTCTCTGATTTATAACTAGAAATAATGGCTAAAGTTTCAAACTGCTCTCTTGAAAAAACCAGTAACTACAGTAGGGAAAGAAATGGAAGAAGTTCTTAGTGCTTACAATCATTCCCCAATGGAACAATTCTTTGCTGATTACTGTTAACCCATTCCACAGGCTACTCTGCTTACAGAAAAGGAGGAACTATTTATTCCTAAGGACATATTGACTGTGAATTACTCAGTGTCAAGATCTAGCCTCACTGAAGAAAAATTATGTGAAAAAAAATACCTTAGAAGATGCCAATTGTTAACTACCTTGTGTCCTCTGTGATAGCTTCTGTAATTGTGTAGGAGTCCTTATGTCTTGAGGGGACTGTGAAGCTATTGCTTTTGAAGTTAGCTAATAACTCATGAAAAATGTGAACTGCATCCAAATTGAAATTATTGCTAAAAGGTAAATTACATGGTGATGTTATATAGCCTGTAGACAGCTCCATCTGAGAGGGCTGGGATGGGTGAAGATTATCTCCTACTCACTTTCCCAATAGAGAAAAGATAGACAAACAGAGCATTTGACAAGAAGCTCCTCTTTATTCAGAAAACCTAGTCCACTAGGGAAACAGTTACCTAGGTGCGTGGATGAGAGATAGTCAATAGATGAGTACAGGAAAAGTTTTGGTGGAAAAAAAGTCTTCATAGTAGAGAGGCAGCAAAGGTATCGAGCTATTTAATAGCAATAAATACAACATAGCTGGCAAAATACAAGTAATTTCCAGCCAAAACACAAAGGAATAATTGTTCCAAAACCACAACTGAAATAGAAAAGAAGTCATAGATGCTAGACTGGAACAGGAATTTTTCATTACACCAGAGTGAAATTTGATCTGTTGGAAAAGAATAAAGACAGCTTCTCTTAATTTCAGGATGGCCGAAGATTTTGCATTTAGCTAGTCTGTCATCCTCATAAAGCCACACCATAGCTCTTGTTACCCAAATTACAACTATTTCAGAAATAAAAATACCTGTCTTTTTGAGTTGGCATCACCCTAACTCAAATTCATTAGTACATTATCCCTCGGTATACTCCTCAGCGGGACCTGTTCTGTCACCTTCTGCCTGCTTTGTGTTTCCTGCATTTCAGTCACATTTTCTGATTGCATGTCTGTAAGGATGTTCTCTGTCTCCAGCTGATCCATACTTCTTTTTCATGTTGTTGGACTCCGTAAGACTTTTCTGATGTGGTTAGGACTGCAAATCCCCCAGTCTTTAATGACAAACACAGTGTTCTTTTGAGACAAATTCTGCATAGAAGTATATGCCAGTTTTGTGTATGTTTGTTCAAAACATAAAAACATCTTGTGGCAATTTTTGCCCTGGCCCCACCTTGGCTTTCCATACCCTCAACAAAATGATGCCCTAATAGAAAGTGTAGGTTTATTTACCTACGAAAACTGAGTTTTCCTTTGGGGAAATGGGAATTGGATGCAAGCTGAATTTCATAGAACATCACAAATATTTTGCTTTTTTTTCAAAATAATAAAATGTAGGGCGGGGGAGATGGGGGGTAGAAATGAAACTATGCAAAGATGTGTCCTCCAAGTGACACAGAGACGTCAAGTTCTCTGAGGTATGTCACAGATGGTAAAGGATGAGGTATAGAACTACCAGGAACTCATGGAGTAAGGCTCAAAATGACCCACTGCTTCTGTGTTTATTTTCAGAGTGTCCATAGGCAACACGTAGATGGATCTTTTCCAAGATACATACTGTATCTCTACTGTTGGGCAAGCAGGATAGCTAATGCTAAGATAGAGAAGGATAAATAAAAGGACAAAAAAACAATAGTAAAACCAGTAGTTGTGAATTTTGCTAATTTGGCTGTTTGGTTGCCAGGCATAGCTAGTATATCTAATTTTTAATGTCAACTTCCTTCCATCATAAAAAGAATACGCTAGAAATTGTAATGAGTCTTTACAGGTTTAAGGTAGGCATGGGCTATGTGTCATTTTAAGACCAGTGAGTAAAGTCCTTAGATGTACAGAGACTGATCTGCTGTTGTTTCATGTTTTCTGCGTGCAGACTCTGCAATGAAAAAAAAAATTGAACACTGAAGTTATAATAATACACCTTTTAACAAAGGCTGTAAAATCCAGCAGTGGACATCCTCCAGGTACCAGACTAATCCTAACACAGCTTCTGACAGGTCAGTCAGTCAGGTGGGCCATAGCAGTTTCAATTCCTATTCTTGCACTACTACAGCAAATGAACTCCAGAAACTAATTTCTCCACAGCAAGGTAAATCTAGTATTCTGTCTTAGCTTCATATCCAAAATCCTTCTTATTTGTCCATCTGGTCTCAAATTTAGTGATGATTCCATATCTAACAAACTCACATCCAAATCACACCTATGTCTTGGCACCCATCTCTCTTAGCTGTAGCCTGGCATCCTCTGTCTGATCCAGTTCCCACTGTGGCTTACCAGCCTACTCCAAGCTTGGTGCTCTAGCCTGGTTCCAGTTCTCATTCCAGACCACTAGCTGAAACTTTATGCTCAGCTAAAACTCTCTGTGCCCAAATCATCATATTTGGCTGAAGACCACTTCTGATGTTAGTCCTTCAAATGTAAGTTGTAAACTAAGGCTGTTACATCTTTTTTTTTTTTTTTTTAAACTACAGACCTACTTTCATGTTCCCATCTGGTTATGTCCCTCTTCTGTAACACAATTTAAAGAAGATCTAGTGTGCAGTGCTTAGAGTCTGGCAGATATAATCTTCTCCTAGAGATCTAATTTTAAAATGTTCTCAGCTAAGAAAGGACTTTCTAGGAAATCAGTTCCAGAATATGGAGCAGACTGGAATATCTACATTGTATTCTGCTGGTTTATGACTAACCTTACACAGACAATTATATTGGACTAACTATTTTACTGCTAAAGAAGGACATGAAATGCCTATTTTGAAATGATAGTTCTTTATGCTTCATGTCTGGTCTCATTTAATAAATCAGACCAACACTTTTAAGTATAAATATTCATCTTATGACTCCATGTAGTGTGGCTGAGATGCTGTCCGTTCTTTTGTTTAGATCCAAATCTGATTTCTTTATAAAAGTGCATTGAGATGCATTTTATAGGTATTCAGGATTCCTGTTTGTGCCTATTTGTTTTTGTTGCACTGATTAAGTTGATGTTGGAATAGATGTGTGGAAATCAAATCCCCTTGCACTAGCAGGGATTTAAGGTAATGCATAGTGTTTCTTGAAACAGGAATTTTAGGTGAACTTGTCTGAACACTTATGTGCCACACACTCTTCCACTGATGGATTTTTGCTCTTATCTAATTATTCAATAACATTAGTAAAAGTAGTTTCACATTTTGCTTTTTAAAGTCTTAGGAACTACAACTTCTTGGAAGCCCCCACAGGGGAATAATTTCAGCAATTAAGTCTACCAGTGCTAATTATTCTTTACTAGAGTCCTAAGTTTTCTGCTCCCTATTTGGCCAACTGTTGTAAAGCTCAAAGATTTTTGCTGTTGTGTATGAGAAATAACATATAAATAATGTGACTTTTCATTTCAACTCCTTGTAAAGTAAAGAAAAAGTGATCAGAGATGATTTCACAACTGTTTGCATGGGAATTCTTACAAGGATGCCTTAACAGTGTGGCTCTTACCTGCAGTGGACTGTAACCTTTTACTCTTTGCAGTTCCAGGAGTGGCTACTGCTGTGGAATCATAAGCTAAAACAGGAAGCCGAGGATATTTTCCAAAGTACAGGCTGTACTCCTCCCTCTGTGTGCATGCTGTCTGTGTGCACATACATGTGTGTATGGATTTAGCTATGAAGATACAGATATACAGATATAGATATGTACCTTCTACTTGTATCTTCAAAGGTTTGCTTGATTCTTTCTTGGCAGCTCATTTTAAGGTTGTCTTGGATGGGAAACATGAAGTTCTGGGAGAAGAAAAGCTGTGGAAGAATGCAACAGGCCTTTGACTCTGGACACAAAGGACTTGCAGGATTACAGTTCGTAGGAAGGCCTGTCCTTCTTCTCAGCTGAAGTGTCTGCACATATTTTACTACACTGTAAACCCTTAAAATGGTACTGACTGTTGTAATGAAAAGAGAGATTTAGCCAGGGTTTGGAAATCATTGTCTGCAATTTTTTCAAAATGATTACAAGCTTACTAGATTGGGTTATGTCTGTAATGTTAATGAAATATCCCATCTAGATAAATCTGTTAGACTATGGCCTTCAGAAAGGACCAGCACTTCCAATTTGTGGTTACAGTTTATGCCAATGCAACAGAATGTAATTTTTATATTAATTTTTATAAAGAATTTCTTGGCAAAATGTTAGAATAAAGTTCATGCATATTGAAAGTTTGTCAGCTATTTCAACATGAACAAATATTGGAGTATTGGTAATTGTTAATTTTTCCATATTAATTTATGTATATTTTTAAACTTTTCAAATTACACATGATTTTAATAACTCAGTCAGCAGTATCTTTGAGATATTATGACAGAAAAGAATAAGCCAATTTCCTTTCCTATTTCCCAGCAACTAAGTTTATCTGCTGATTCTCTCAACATTTTCTGGTTTTACATCCCAGTAGAACTGCTTTGGAAATTGTCCACTACAGACATGTCCAGACATGCAGCTGAGCTGTTTATGAGGTGGACATGACTTGAATTCCCACATTTCCCTTTATCAGGTAAATGTCTCCTTTTGTCAGGTAAATGACCAGCCCATCTAACTCTTGTTTTTCATTGGGGGTATTTGAGTTATCCTTCCCTTTTATTTCAAGAACAAGCACCATCCTGTATTTGCAATTTCACTGAGACAGGCACATTCTTGTGGAAAATTTTTGTTTGTTTAGTTTTGTTGAATTGTGTCTGCCTGTAACAGATGGGTTTGTCAAAAATTAGAAAACTTATTCCTGCATCAGCAACATCTGCATTTGCACAGTGAAAATTTCTATTTTCAAACTATGATGTAACCAGACTCAAGTGTTTGTCTTAGTAGCACTTAATTATAGCCAGAATATCTCTGCCTAAATTCTACCTGTTGTAGAACTTTGGGTTTTGATTTACTGTGCCTTAAACCACGTTAGCAGAAATTTTACATTATAAATCTGCTTAAGGAACCATCAGGACATAATTTTTTATTTCCACATATAGCAAATAGCTTCTAATTTTAAAAGAAGCACTAACTGATTATTCAAGAGAAAATGCCCCTGTCACTGTGAGATAAAGCAGCAAAGGGGCCAAGGGAGAAAGGAAAACCAAGCAAAGCTGGCATCAGTGATCTCCAAATTGCCAGTAAAACTTCTGCAACATCTGGAGGCAGACAGGACTTGGAAAAATGGTGATCATAAGAAATAATTTTTAGACAAAAAAGGAATAGTTGGCCATACGCTAAATGAAACAAGACCTGTTCCTGGAGCAAAATTACATGAAGGAATAATGCCCAGATTTCCTGGAGCACTGAATCAGGCACAAAGTAGACAGCAGACAGGCCACAATATTGTCCTCACAGATCGTTGGTGATGCGTTGCTTAATCTTCATCAGGACTTCTTTGCTGCCATATGAGATAGTACATGTGACAAGAACTAAAGTTCTGTTTTGTCAGGCCATATTAATTTCCCAAACAGTTTTGTTGATTAAGCAAAACTTCTTACTCCACAAAAAATATTGAAATGTTTATTTACCTGCTATACAACTGCCAGATTAATCTGCTATTGCTGTTAATCAGCAATTTAAACCCTTGTGGAATGTTTGGGGTATCTCTTCATCCCAGGAATATCAGAGAATTTCTCTTTACACAACATATTATGTAGTTTCAAAGCAATTTCCCACCAATTGTGTTATATACATTTTATGAACAGATCTTTCTACTTCATTTTGTGTTTAGAAAGTCCTAAAAACAATGATAAAATATTTTCTTTTCCTTCTCAGTATGAAAAAGCTATTTAAGCAGTCTCTCCGTAATCTGCACTGTCACTTCCTGTTTTTTCCCTGCTGCTTTTTAGACACTAACACACAATTCCTTGCATTTTTCCTTCTTCACCTCTTTTTGTCACTCACTATGATATTTCAAGCCACATTTGCTATTTAAAACACTCATTGTCATGTCATGTGCTAAAACCATATAACATGTTTAAAATGTCAATAGCTTCATTAAAGGGGTTAATTTCCATCACAAATGCACTGGGGTGAGTAGTACTGCTAATAGAATCACAAAGAAATTTTATTTTCTCCGAGGCCTGGGTGGGGCACCGGGAATTGATTTCACCTGCAAGAAAAAGAGATTAAAAACAGAGACAGTTTGTGCTTTCTAGCGTTACCTGGCAGCCTAAGTGTTGGTATTTTACAGTGGAGAAAAGTGAAACTACTTTATCTTGTCTAATGGGACACAGCACAGGAATCAAATGTGTTAGTAGGAATGCTTGTTCACATGCACAGCGGTTGCCAGCTAGCTAAATTTGGGGAAAAGAAAAGAACAGAAACTGCCTACTTGCTGTGGAAAAAAATAATATTGGTCCATCTGTTCCCACTTTCCAACACCTTCTCCACTTAGGAGGGAGAGACCTGTGACAATTGTTCTGCCTTGTGGAAAGAAAACTGTGATACAGTCTCTCATGTGTTGGTGGAGTAGTGAACCCTACGTTGTCTGTAAGGAAGTCTTCCCTCTCTGCTGCACTAGCAGGCAACAAATCCTTCCCTCAGAAGAAAAGCACATACCTTTGCCTAGGTTTGTTCCAAACACAAGGGAGAGGTAGCTAAACTTTGCAGCAGAGGTTGGAAGAAGAGTGATAGTTCCTGACACTTAGACAGGGAAAAGGACATCCCAAGTTCTCCTTCCTTCAGGTCACCTTACCTAATTGGAAGAATGACAAGCTTCAGTCTTCTGGGATGTCCTCCTTACAGGATCATAAAACGTTCCTTGCAAGTCTGCTGATTTTAGGGTTTTCTTTTTTCCGGGAGTCAAGGGACTCCCACCTGCTATTGGCCACATTTTTGTGGTTCTACTAAGAAGCTTTTTCTCTGATGGCTATTGGCTCAATAGCTCTAGAAAAGCTAGAGGTGGAAATTCAAGCACTGGAATGCAAGAGAAATATCCTTCTGCCAGCTGGAGGAGGAGAGGTGGGGACAGGCGATCAAGAAGGACTGGTTTATCACAGAAAATCCAGGGTTCAGTTAAAAGGGAGGGGAGAGAGAAAGGTGAAGGGACTGGCAATTGTGGTTTTCTGGTTAGAAAGGGATACAGTAGAATGAACAGGAAAACAGGAAGAAAGGAGAGGCTGTGAAAAAAAACAACTGAAGGCAGCAGAAAAAGTGATAGGAGAGATATATTCTGTGTGAGGGATTGGCCAGGATCAGAAAAAGTCGAGAGCCAAGGGAACAACAAAGGTGATGTCAGATTTTTAAGAAGGAAGGAGAGGAAGAGCATTAAAGTAGGGGAATTTGAAAAGGGGAAATTTGTGATGGTGGTGGAAGTGGGAGTGGGAAGAAATATTAGAAAAGAGACATGAAAAGAGAAAGGAAGGAAATCCCGTATTTTACCCTGGTTTTAATATTTCGTTAATTGCAATTGGGTGGTACTAATTTGGAGCTTTTTTCATTTAGAATGGAGTATGTCGATGAAGGACAAATTAAACATCTGATATCTGGAAATCTTGCAAGTGGTGAATTAGAAAGTTAAATACATCTTATGCAACCTCCATGGGTTTTCACTTGTAATACCACACCAATTACACAGATCTTTCTATTCATAAAACACACTTGTGTAAGCATTACCATCATAAATGACCCATTCTTGGAAGATGACAAAGAATACATTGTAAGGGCTTTATAAAACAATTATAACAGGTGAAAAACTTCTGCATTCCTTTCTCGTTATGTCTTAGGCACTTCTGGGAACAAGAAAGGTACTGAGTTGCTTATATACTTAACCAGTCCCATGCAATTTTGAGCCTGACAAGCTAGCTAGACCTCAGCTAAATAAGGGAAAATAAAGTCCTCATTGTTAAGCCAGAAGAAAAAACTTGCAGCTGCTATATGTGTAGGTAAATAAATGGAAAATGGAGATGATTATATGCACCATGAAAACCACTAGTTTATGCATCCTACCATTTCTAGGTCACATCAAACTACACATGGTGTGAAGAAGTGCAGATTTCAATTTAGGTAATGTATATGCAATTGGAGTAGAGCAGGGGACCATGACCATGACAATCTATCTCCTGCAGATTAATGTCTGGTGCAGGCAGGTATGTCATAAACTATAGCTTAATATGGAGAACCTCTCAGTTTTCCCCTCATTTTCACTAATGCATCGTGTGTGCTTGTAAGAGATTCACAGTAGATGTAGGGCTATTGCTTGTAAATGTTGCCTCTGACCCAGATAATGTCAAAATGTCTGAATACGCTATGCTCTTTTTAGAAAGAGCATCTCTAATGTAATGCAAATGCACATCGTGGGGAAATTCCAGCTGAGAAAATGAGGCCTTATATTTCTAAAACTATATACATGTCAATAGCCCATTATTCTCAAGTTTTAAACGTAATTGCAACCCAGCTTGGAACGAATTCCTGAAATAATAAAATACACTGAGTAGCAGTTACTGTGTCTTCCAGTTATTTTATGCTCCCCCCTGCCCTGCAAAATGAAAAAAAAAAAAAAAAGAGAAAAGTGAAGTGAAAAAAGTGAAGGAGAATGGAGTGAGGAAGGGAGTCAGAAGATAAAAGTGCAAGTCATATCCTTTTCTGTAATGTGTTATTGGAACACTGTGCAAAAATATGCTGGGCTTCTAAAAGGCATTACAACATCAACGCATCTGAAGCTTTTGTATAAATGTATCTCAGTCCAATTTTGTATGACAAATTATTTCCAGGCAATTAAGAATATTTATAATTGTTTTCTTTGGTTGGAACTTTCTTCTATTTCCAAATTTCTTTTAAGCTAGTGTTTCCTATAAAGCCTGAACAGCCGTCATTTTGAAAGAATTCTCTCTTAGTCATGTGAACTGCAACCATCTTTTTCTGATAAATGCAATATGTGCATAGTACAGCCTTTATCTTCAGTATTGGTAGACTTTAAGGTATCATTATTTCATTGTGGAGTTTCTCCCCTGCTCCCCTTTTCTGGAATTACTCCAAGAAACAGTTTCTATGATTAAAAACAATATAGGTTAATATTAAGGTTGTGCTGAGCTGCAGTATTTCTTTCCTTTCCTTGCTCTCTTAATTCCCTCACAGATTTCCCTTCTTAGCATGAAATCCTATACTTCTCAGTAAATGAAATGTAAATGGTTCAATTGCCTAGTCACATTTCTAGGGTGGAGAACATACACATAGAATTCCTGAAAAAAACAGTATTTTAGCAACTGCTTGAGAAGCTAAAGTACCATTATGCAGTGAATCCATGACAAATAGTTCTTTGTAATGCTAAGTTTGAGATACAAACGTGTGTTTACTGTAAATGCCTTCTGAAGACTTAAAAATGAGAACTTAGTTTGTCAGAGGAGGTGGTTTTGTGGAAATGAACAATCGAACTAAGAACCAGCTTTCCTTCTCAGTTTCACACAAAGCAAGAGGTAGCTGCAGATAGCACTCAGCATACTTTATTTCCCTTTCAGTCTTTTTTTTCCTTTATGGAAGGGAATCTGGGGTCTTTCTATCTGCCTTATAGAGGTGCTGTTAATTATTTAAACCTTTCATCTTTCTTTAATTTATGTCATACAGTAAGCATAAATTCTACTTTTTATCTGTTTCTCATCAAGTTGCATTTCTGTCATTGTTTGTAAGCCTGAGGACAGACAAAACTGTAAAATTAACTGTGTTTCAGTCTTTGAAAGAGAAAAAAACAGATAAAAAAAGTCTCCTCAGGACTTAGTGCCTCTGGTAGTTGATTAGTCCCTGCAGTAGGGAAAATTAAATTTTGTGGTTGAGACCCAGCATGCTTGGATGGTTTAATAATGCTGTGGCCATCATCCAATGGCTGACAACCAAGAACTGAGGTACTTTCTGTTCTTTACTCCCTCATGCAACACCTGAAAATCCCGGGGCAAATCAAACAGCAAATTAAAGCTCAAAAAAACCCCTCACCTGCAAAGCATGTATAAGGAACTCATTTTAATGCTTTCAAGCTGAAGTCATTGGGACAGGAGCCCAAAAACCAGCGACAAAGGTATCTTGGTAAGTTCTGAAAGCACATTTTTCAATTTTTTGCAGCTCCAACTGTGCTTGCTGTTTTAATGTATTTCTGCTTCCAGTGCAGTTAAAGCCAAGTAGCTACTAAAAGCAATCAAGTCACATGAAGCATTTCAAAAAGCCAAATCAGTGATTATGACTGTGGGTAAAAATGAAGACCGTGGCTTCCCAAAAGTAGTTTGTGTAAAGAATTGCCTCCCAACACCTAAGCCCCGTCTAGCACCCAGTGTGCACTCAAGTGCTGCCTCTGGATTCGCTGTCCAGGATGGGGGTTTGCATGACACATGCATCTCCCCCGCATTGGAGCTGTCCCTGGAGATGACTCTGTCGTGACCATGTCTGCCAAGCAAAAATGGCTTTGTTACCTAGCAATGAAAAGTTGGCTGTAATAATACAGGCTCTGTTATTCCACGGACGAAAAGCAAAAGTGTGACGTTGGATCTGGATTATGCTATGTACAAAATATCCTCAAAAGACAAATAATATGAAAGTGTGGTTTTTTAGCCGCTAAGAGTTTTGCTACTTCGTTTTTAGTAAAGCAAAACAAAAACCACAGGAAATTCAGATGGAAGGAAAACAGCCATTTTATGCTTCAGTGCTGAGAACATGGTGGATGTTTTTCTTTCTAATTCAAATACCTTTGCACTCACAATTTCAGCAAGTTCCATTTGGAATTTTGCTACATTTCCCCTTTAATGCAATATTTGCTGATGAGAAAAATGGCATTTTCTTTTGGATCAGATATATTGTTAGAGTAATCTTGAAGAAACTGCTGTCAGTTTTTTTCTGATTTAGACAGAGGTTTCAGTCAAAAAGACAGCAATTCCTTCCCTAATTGTTCACTGCAGTGGTACCAGAAAGCTGTATTACAAGTGCTGACTTCAGAACTGTGTCCTGGTGCAGTTTCTCTGGTGTTTTGCTTGAGCAGGATTGGGTGGAAGAGAGAAATGAGACCAGGCACTTTAGTGGTAATTCTTTTAGTCAGATCACAGTTACGACAATTATGGCCATTGAAATTCTTTCCCTGCCTTTACATTCTGTTTTTAAAGAGTGCTTGGAAAAGAATGCTTCACAATCACATTGTTATGTTTCTTGGTCTCTCTTAGCCATCACATCTACCAGTTTTGCAGCCAGGGGTCAACTTCAGAAAATTTGATAAAGACAGAAGATGCTATATGTTTATCAGCTTTTCTCTATGGAGCATAAACAATTACAACTGATTTCCCTTTCTATACTGAGAGACTGCCCCATCGAAAAGTCTGCCCAGACAAGTCAGAGACTACCCTGAGTGTGCTAAGTCTGTCAAACCAACCGCTAACCAACCTGCAAACAGACACAGAGCAGAGCTGAGAAAACCTTACATGTGGAACGTTAGATAAAGATACACAGAAGTTTGTATTGATGAATTTAAAACACAGACATAGAGAAGGAGCTGGGGTTTTTTAATGTTGTTATTTGAAGGTATTTCTACACTGTACAATTGGACAGTCATGCATTAGAATGTAACTGAAACCTGAACTGTATTCACAGGCTGTTGCTAGACCTAGGTCCCTAGGTCTAAAATGTTCAAAATCCCAGTATGGAGATGAACTTTGTAGTTTAATACTTTTTATTTTATGATTAGATAGGTATTTATCTTATGCTTTCCTTGTGGAAAGCCCTTTGCTCTAGAAAATATCCTCACATTTGGTGTTTTAGATATAGATGTAAGACCTTCTCATTTTGCAGGTGGTGACTCAAGAATGGGACACTATGAGTGATGTTCTCAGGGTTGTAAAAGTTACACATGACACAGGTTTAAATGTCTGCCCTGAATAAAAGTCAACAACTTAATCTCATACGCCAGTCTTCTAGTCCAGTCAGACTATCTTGTGTGATGACTTCTGCACCCAAGGGTCTGGTAGAAACAAAGGACTCCCAAAGCAGAAGATATCATTTCCCAGGGAATTCAGTGTGTAAAGCCGTGTTTCCTCCACATTACGTCTGGACAAAAGTTCACAATTCGAAAACTACATAGTTTCCCCCCACCCTCTTTTTTATCATGTTGAACTGGTGGGGGGTTTTAGTTCAATTCCTTTGTTGGTGTTACTGCTAGTTTCTATAAGCAAACAGTAAGATTTCAATTTGCTGTTCTGACATGTTTTGCCCAGTTTAGACAATGTTCTCAAATCTTTACCTAGCCTTCTTTTCTTTGTTTAGTTTCTACCCTAATGGCAGTCCTGATTTCTCTGCCACTCAGAATGGTTGATGTTGTACATTCTCAAGGGCATTTGCTGGTGCAGTTATTCCTCGAACTCTCAGACCTATTGGTAACACTGTTTTCGCAAGGGTGATTTGCATTCAGTCTAGATTGAAGTCCAGTACGTGCCCACGACATAAAATGTGTTTGTTATGAATGAAGTATATGCAGAGCCTCTTAAGAATTCACCCAACATAATTAGATACACCCTGGTTCATCTAAATGTTATCCGAAGGCTAAATATCTGAAGCTTTAATTGAAAAAGCTCATTAACTTTAAATACAGCTAAAGTTGTTGAAAAAATCTCAGTGGAAATAGTAGATTCTCCATGAAGACCAAAAATAAAAGCATTTGAGTCTGAACCTATTAATCATAAAGTTGACTTGCATATTTGTGCTACTTTTGAAGTAGGTCTGAGTGCTTAATTAAAAAAAAAAAAAAGGAAACTTGGGTGGGCATGCTAACTGAATTTTGCTATTTTGCTGTGTGTTCAGTGGATTTCAAGTACTTAAATAGTGTAAAATAAAAATAACTACTTGATGTAGGATCACAGTAGACAGGTCTACAGTCAGCTTGAAACAAGCTGATGATTATGTGTGATACTTGCCCACACTGTGTTAAACGAGTAACTGTGTCTATGGAATGTCACATTAGCAAACAAGCCACCGTCAGAAGAACATTCAAAATGAGTATATATGAAATTTGCTGTCATAATTGTCTACAGAATTGTGTACCCAGAGGTAAACAAGACTCAGTAAAGTAAGTAGTCTAGTGTTCAATGATGCAACCAGAGCAAATTCTTACGGATTGCATTGACAGTAAGCTTCCATTTGATGGGTCCCTTCCAAGAGTCCAAGGTGAGATACTCACCTTGCATAGTATTTACATGTGCTACAGAATGACCAGGATTAGCTGACACTATCATTTGAACTTCAGAAATATTGCTAAGTGAAAAAGCAGCCTGATTACTCCAGAAGAATTTGGATGCAAATTTGATGTTGATGCAATTGACATGAAACAGAGGGTGTTACTTGTGAAATACGAGCAGAAATACAGTTTTCAGAGCCTCTTTGATATGTTTTTTTTTTTCCTTCTCTTGGGAACTAAAGTAGACAATCTATTGCTGCTGTTACAGAAGTGATTGTGAACATGGCATCAAGCCAGATTCAACACCACAGCTCTTTTTTTTTTTTTTT
>VWZT01006322.1:405215-415931 GCA_013397055.1 Pachycephala philippinensis
TTCACACATTCAAATTCACAAGAGAATATTGTACCTATGTAAGGATAGTTACACACAATTCATAGTTTCTAAACAGTGTTTTTTTTTCCCTTGATAGTAATGATGTAAAAGTTAACAAGTTTTAAGACTGCTTAAAAATCTACTGAATAGATTCACTGGCTGTTGTTTAGTAGATATTTAGTAGACGTTTAGTAATTAGTAGATATTTTAAGAACCTGTAGCTGATACTGTATTTAAACCTGCCGCATAGAAACCAAGGTCAACATTTCTGACTGTGAAAGCATACAGTTAAGCTCCAAGAATTGTTCTGAAGACGTGGAGAAACACTGTATTTCACCACAAATTTTAGATGCTTATGGAAACTTTAATCAGGCCGTTACTTTACTGCCCAAACAACTAAATTATTGCCTAATTACAAGTCTCCAAATTAAAAACAAAGCAAAGTGCTGCTACTTTCTGTAATGCTGGGGGAAGAATGAACAAATTTATAAATGGTATTGCTAAACCTAATCTATGATTCAGAGAGTTGTCTTTTAGCTTCCTTCCAGCAGATTTTGTTTAATACTCATTAAATCAATTCCATTCACGAAAATATGTGCAGAAAAATCAAATGCAGGTATTTTTTGTTGGTTTTGATGAACTCCCTAGTTATAGCTAATGTTTGTACATCCCATTACTTGGTTGGAATGTAATGGGAAAAGAGAATATAAAGTCTATTTGGTATTTTAATAAATATGGCTTATATCTTTCTCTTGTTGCGAAGGAAGTAAAGTATTTTTCAGTCTGTCATTGTTGTATATAGGTAAGTCTAAAACTCCTGTTTAAAATGCAGAAAAAAAGTTCAGATATGACAAATATCCTTTAATGACTCTTTTCACTCTAAAGTGAGAATTCATCTTTCTTGTCTTGGGAAAGGCTTTTCTTTAGTTGGTGGTTTTTTTTTTCCTTTTTTCTCCCCACTCTTTTTGCTTGTGAAATGCAAGGTCCTCAGCTGGCAAACAGAACTACACATATTAGCATTCGGCTGAACCAAATACTGGATTCAAGACCAAATGCTTGCAGAGGTGCTGGCATTAAACTGGTCCCATACCATGGAAACTGGTTTGTCAAAACCCTTCATGAATACATTTACAAAAGTCACAATTAAGGAGCACACTTCTACCATCATGTTTAATTTGCAATCAAATGAGGAAACTCCGGAAACTTAATGACTACTTTGATTCATTATCCACATGTATTTAAAGTGAGACAGTATTTGACTTAAGAATGGAAAACTACTTATACATAATGTTCCCTGAAGATATTACTTTTAAGTAAACGTCAAGCCGTCTTCCCACTTGAAGGATGGTTTATTTCTTTTTCAGTTAATGCTCAGATTGCAAAGGAAATAGGCGTGATATTTACATGCCTCAAGGTAAATGTATTAATACATACCCGACCAGTTTTGTTGAAAGGTAAAGTCTTACCTAATCAAACCAGTAATCACACCCCCTGCAACGTGTTCTTTTAAAACAGAAAATGTCTAGAAAACTCTCACTTTAGAAAAGAAAAAAGGGCATTTCCTGGACACTTCATAATTAGCATTAAAAAGTTCACGTTTAGAGAAATGTTAGTACAGCAAATGCTTGGAGCATTTCATGAGAAGGGTTTTTCTGTACAATCCTCAGGTTACTATGAGTTGGATTTTTTTGTTTGTTTCAGCTTTTTTAATGTTTTATGAGGTTTAATGCACACTCTTCAATCAACAAATACCCTCCTGAACCCTGAAACTGTCTTTGGAAACAGTATTGGGATAATACAAATCCAACACGAATAAAATTTTCGTAATTTTGAAGTGAGTTTTGAGAAAATGCAAACCAAGGAACAAAGTAATGGATGCTGAAGGTCTAAAATATGTTTGATACTCCAAAATTTATGCAAGCTTTATGCCAGCAAGACTATCACTTGCTACAGTTAGCACTGATAGTAAGTTTAAGCTATAGTCCTGGTTGATCAGCTATGCCTACCTTCCAAGAAACAAACCTTGCCAAAGGGAGTAACGACAGAAAAAAGTCAACTAGGAGAAAAATAAGTCTGAAAGCAGGTTGATGAACTAATAAGTAATCAGGCAGTATTAGATTTTTTTCATGTGAGCTCATTCTATGAGTGTTGAACAGCAAGGAAATTTGTTTGAGATTGGATGTTCTTGTCAGCCAGTCTGAAATCCCTCCCTTGCCAAAGAAATAAGGCGTGGATTTTGCACTGCAAATTGTATTGTTACAACAAAGCCACTGATTTGCCGTACCATGTTTTTGGTTTAGGGTTGCTGTCTGAAGACATTGATGGGAAACAAGGATAAAATTAGTCTCTAGAACTGGATAAAGTTAATACACCAGGAACATTGTTGTTAGTTCAAGAGACTTCAAAGGGTAGTAAGAACATCCTAAAAAGTCCTTACCAAATTCTTCTAAAAACCAGAGTTTGCTCTGAAAAGCAATATGGGGAAAACTGTCCTCCTCCCATTTATAAATTAGACCTATTCTCTTTCTGGAGTCTTTTATATTTTTATCCCTAACCATAAGTTAAGGTTTTACTGTTTAATGCGTATGTGATTTCTAGCCAAACATAAAAGACACAACTGAAAAATAGTCTCTGGATATGAAAGAAAAATTGGAATGTAAGCTGGATTTTTTTTCTGACTAATTTAATTCCTTTTTCTCTATTAAATATCTGATCTGCAACTGTAAACACTTAACAATTGTGTTGATAATGAATGAATCATGAAAGAAACAAGCTTATTATCTCCTAGAAGGCTCTGTTTCTGTGAAATAAAGAGAAAAAAAGTCTATTTATGTCCAAAACACAAAGCATATGTTACTCAATGCACACATGATGAATTTCTGTTGCATACACACCATTTCTACAGTTGTTCTTCTGACCATAAACAAAATTTAAGATGTAATTTATGGGCAAAGTGGTAAATTCCACTGTGTAATCAATGAAACAAAAAAAAAAAAGACAAAAGAAAACCTCCTTGTTAAATTCACTGAGTCAAATTCTGCTTTAGAGACACATACAATGGGAGATGTTTTGCCATCTGTGAAGACCAGACCTGGCCTTTATATATAGCTGATGGTAACCAAAACCAAGTGACGATTTCTTCTTTGGTGACCACGTCTTCAAAATAATCTCTATTTTTCTGATTTTTCTGAAGCAGCAGGGACACTGACACTAACAAATATCAGAAGGAAGCAGTAGAAGGAAAGAACATGATATTGATACGGGGAAGAAGTGCTGTTAATCAGATGCATCAAGCAGGTGGCCTTTGAAGGAGACAGGAGACATGGAGGCTAGCTAGCTACATTTTGCTTCATTATTGTGTTTTTGGGAAAGGTAGCTGAGAGTATTTGGTGTCAGGCTAGAGCACCTAATGCAATTTTGATCATGACTGCCTTTGAACCTATTCGTTTCTGTCTCTATTCATTTCATACTGTGACTGGTTGCTCACAGGGTGTCTTTTATTGCTTTGAAAAAACTGCTGGAGGTCCTAAATATTGACTTCCTCTGGTCCTTTAACTTTTGATAGTGTCAGATCTTTTACACAGGAAAAAATAGATGTCTGGTAGGAGATAAAGAAAGCAAACAGCTTTGGCATGATTAGTAAAATAGCTCTGGCTTACAGTATGAACACAGAGAATCGGAAAGTGATACCCCTGGGACAATACTGGTATGTTCTTTAAGGATACTCGGTTCCGGAAATAAAGATGTCGCTTTGCAAGGACTCATGGTTTAGAAATAAGCGAGGGTCCTTCAGCTATTGGTTTCACAGTCCTGACCGCTTCAGGATCTTTGATCTGTCAAAAAATCACCCCTAGCCAGGGGCAAAGGCGTTGGCCCACATAATCTGCAGTGTACATTGCACTTACGGAACATCCCAGTCCTAGCAACTACGCCTAGAGTAGCTCATATAACTTGCTCCTGCATGATTTTAGCTGCCATAGTCGATGTCACGTTTAGAGTCCTCAATCCAACGCACAAGCAGTCCAGCAGCAAACAGTACCCACTTTTGTGTAGTACTTCATGGGACTTCTACACTGTTTTCTGATTACACAATTTTTGAAATGCTCATTCATTCTAAGTCCTCCTCTAGTTAAACTGGAATAAATATTGGTGGTGTACATCCCAGGATTTACATGAGATTTTAAACCAGAAATATTAGAAAACCCTTTAGACAGACAAGGCAGAAGTTTTCATTCTCTCCATCAATTCTTCACAAAGCTATGAATTAACATCCTGAATGTGGCTAAACTTAGCAACCAAGCAACCAAGCAAAAATTATCTGAAATATTAAAATATGGTCTTCCAGTCTAGCCAAATAGTTGAACTAAAATTCTGAAGATGTCATAAAAATCCCATCTTGTACAACATATCCAGGTTGATCTGAGGCAATTCATTTAGTTTATACATCTTTGTCTTTAAATCAGGATATTGTTTCCCTACCTCAAGTGCATGTGGTCAAGATAAAAGTGATTAATCATCCTTTCAAATATTGGAAATGAGACAGTCCAGTGAAAAGAAATGAACTGAGCAATCTGAACAAGTAGATAAAACAGCCTGAAAATATTTCTAAATTTCTACTTGCACAACCAGCTAAATTTCATTAAATTCTCTGTCTATACCTAGTACTATTTTCATAGCTTTGACACTGATTCACCACACAGCACATTTTAAATCGGAGAAGTGGTCATGCCACCAGCAGGTCTGAGTTCAAGAAACATTTGGACAATGCTCCCAGGTACATAGTGTGCCTGAGATTCTTGGGGCTGTCCTGTGCAGGGCCAGGATTTGGACTCAATGATCCTTGTGGGTCCCTTCCAACTCCGTATATTCTATGATTCTATGATTCTAACACATTGCACTGCTTCTAATTTAATGTCACCATACTAAGGTTTACATATGTTTCTGTGTGCTTCCCACTGTACACAGTTTGTAAATGATACTCAAAGATGCTTGATTTATCCAGTACATATGTAAGGGCATGGTAGACATAATAATATAAAGTAGGAACATGGCAAAGGTTACAAGGACATTTAAATGGAACAGTTGTAATCCTGAGAGTAGGATCTTGCAGTTGCACCATCACAGAGAAATATTAAACCACTCAAATGAAGCCTGGGAATTACTGATAGCTGAATATGTTCAGAGATAGAATTCACAATTACCTTTATCCACCTCACAATTCATGTGTGTTTTCCTGTTGATTCCTAGATGAGACTGTTCAAGGTACTGAAAGATGTATCCCCAATTCAAAACATGCATATAACTTTCAGACTCTTACAATTCACTGGTATGAGTGTGTTTTAGTCACAATGAGAACACTTGTGTATTTCTTATCCAGTTGGGAAAAAAAGAAAACAATATTTCAGAGTGAATATTTAAATTGCAGAAATACATACTCTTTATTCAAAATATGTTTATCGTCACCAGATGTGAGTAATGTATATTTTTAGACAACTATACTGATGTAAAAAAGAGAGAAAAACTTAAAAAAATCTCATATATAATGTCTCTAACTGCTCTTAAATAGTAGCTTAAGTGTACACTGGAAAAATGCAAAATCATTCTGATGATCTGATTCAGATTTCACTGCATAACAAATCAGAAGTTACTCTGAGTATACTAAGAATTAAATAGTTTTCAAAAAATACTTCTAATTCTATTTCTTTCGTTTCTGATTACCTGGAACTTTGGGGAAAAAAGAACTTTTTACTATTTTTTTTTAAATTTTAAATTTTACTTATATGTAAAGCAATTGCTTCTGTTAAAAAATGTTGATTTCTAATTGGAAATATGTGGGTGTTTAATAGATTTTTTTAGGACACAAGAAAATGAGCATAAGGAGAGGGAAAGAGAGACGGAACATGTTCAGACCAGCTCTAACAATGGGATTATGCCAGTCAGAGAATGAGGATTCATGCTTTCTTCAAACCAGAAAGCATGATCATTCATAATGTTGCTTTATGTTATCTTAGAGAAGGGCCACTTTAAAAACATCCTTCACCATTCTCAATTCTAGAGGTTTAGATACTTGTGTGAGTAGATGTCTTATGAAGGTGGAGAAAACAGATGGAATAGCTCTTTACTGATGAATAATAGCTACTATATCTTTTCTCATTGTACTGGGGTGCTGCTTCTGTTACTTAACCTCTGATTACTCCAGGATTGGAAGCAATCAGTCAGAATGAGTTTGGCAGCTGCAGGATCCAGATGTGCAGCCCTTGGAATGAATCTCTCTGGCAGTGGCAGCTGGCTGCCACTTTCCCCTTTCTGTTTTTCTCAGCAGATGTGATGTGATTGTGCTGTGCATCACACCAACATTATTCATTTCACACCATTTTTTTTGTAACGAGATGGGGACTGACTCACTGTGGCATGTTTTTGATGTTGAAGAGGAAAAAATTTTATACAGAGGTCCTATTTCTCTTGCCTATGTTTCTTTACCTTTTTTGACATGAGTCAATTTAGCCTTGATTTAGAAAGAATGAGGACAATAAGGCTTATAATACACAGTAATCCTTCACCAGCACGGACAAAATTCAGCCCTCCACTGCCTTTTAACTAGTGCAAAGGGCTCCATTCAACTTTCAGGAAAACTAAACTGGACAATAACTAGGACTGAGAAGGAGATTCTTCTAACTGCTGAAATGGTTTGACACCAGACTTAAAACCAGAGTGAAACAAATGAAAGTAACACTGGAAAGGAAACAGCTGATTCAGTCGTCCTGGGGAATATGGATGGATATAAAATGGAACAGCCTGTGTAAAAATAAAGACAGAGAAAATACAGAGCAATTTAAAATTTCTGTCTGGAGGAATGAACGAGTAAGAAGTAACACAGGAGCAGGGCTCAGGAGAATAGTGAACCCTGCTCATGTGGCACTAGGCACTGACTAGTTCAGATGAGATAACCATGGGTAATCCAGAGTTGACTGCACATACATTTACTGTGTCGTCCCTTGTTCAAGCTTATTCCCGTCTCGGATTTTGATCAGTTCAGCCACATGCAAAACAAGAATGAATTCTCCTGTGTTGTCTAATTACAATAGAGCCTTAACTGAAATTTATTAGGGAAAGATAAAATCTCACCAGTCATTTTCTTTTAATGGCAGGGGATGCTGCAAATTTCTGGGCTTTTGACTAACTGTTTTTATGACATATGCAATTAAATTAGCAGGATTGTTTTTTGCAGTTTAAATTGGAGTGTGTGTTAGTCACCTCTGTCCCAACTGCTTCATCTAAAAAGTAGATGGAAAGGGGGAAAATAAATGCATGGGTTTTGTAAATACATTATCTTAGATGTAACTGGAATACTTGCCATCCATTTTTCTGGTGGTCAGTTTTGATTCATACAGAAATAGTTTTTCAACGCATCTTTTTGATTAGTCTAAGGAGGCAATATTCTCCTTTACCCTCTGTATGTGGAAAGAGCATCTCACATTGGTGCCTGATAGTGATTCAAATCTGAAGACAGAAATACATGGGTATGTATGATCAGGGCATGTCTGCGTGCAAATAACTGACCCAAATTCATCTTTTTTTCCTGGCTAAGAAATTAGTCTTGAAATACAGACTCTGTTTTTCCTCACATCCTGTAACATAGCACGTTAAGAAAAGGAAAGAGCATACATCACTATCTTTGATCCGGAAACATGAAATACCACTCTCGTGTCTCTCAGGGTTTCTTGGGAAGTAGTTTTTACTCTGCATGGTAAATGTAGCACTGCTGTCTTCATTTCCTGATTTTCTTTTACTTTATTCATCCTATGTCTTTTTGCTGGAGTCAAGTCCATGGATTCCCAACTCTGCAAAGGGTTGGGTCCAAATCTTGATAAAGATTCTAAGAGCATCCAGCTGCTGCTGCACTTTGCAGGAGACAGACTGTTTGCAATGACTGCAGACCAAAAACTTGAGTAGCATGTAGCTCTCTTCAATACATATAGTTACATCCCAGCAGGAAAACCTGAGCCGTAAAATCAAATGGACAGTCAAAAAACTTTATTTTTTCCCCCAAATTCTAATTGTAAATTTAATTTGGGAGTGTTCGTATTTTGAAGTCCTGGACTAGCACCTATGAGGTAGATTTCTGCTATTTAAAATTCTGGACTGTTGGATTTTCTCTTTTAATGAAAACGAGGTGCATAGAAAAAATCTAACCAGGCTTTTAAACTGAAATTGCTTCCAAAAGGACACAGGTAGAAGTTAAGTGACATATTTTAGATGTACAGTGTGTGTCAAATGCAGGAAAAAAAAAGGATAGAAAGTATAAGTATTCATTTTTATGCAACATAAATCCTTTTCTATCTTTAGACATTTTAAAAGAGAGGAGACGGAAGGAATGGAAGACTCATTTACTTTAGTCTTGTTCAAATCTTTATTGCTCCAATGTAAATTATGAGTTATCTTTGTTTTCTCTTGCATTTAATTTTGTCTTATTTGAAGCACCACAAAATGTCTTCACCACTTTGGCAGACTTTAAAAGATGGAATATAAAAATTCATTAAGAGATCTAATTTTGTCAGATTAGTATTAAACGTACATTATCTGAGCCAATCTAAGGCAGTGAATTCTGCTAAGGAAAGACAGCTCTCTTTATAGAGAATATCTTTCCCCCTCCATTCACCAGTTCCCAGCTCAAGTCTGATGCTGTAGAAGAGTTGGAGTTGATTAGGGTAGGAAAACAGAATTATGGTTTGATGCCTTCATCTGCTTATTCTCAAAGGCCCACAAATAGCAAATTAGGCTTTTCTTTCTATTCTGAGCTGCATGAGATTAATTTTCTTTGTCTTTTATTACTATTTTTTAATTATTTTACCTGTAAACCTTTTTTCATCTGGAGCAAAAGAGAACCTCCTAATTCCATTTTTCACCCTGAATAGGATCATATTCTAAACACATATGGAGAGAGGCATGTTAGTAATAAAAGAGAGAGATAGGGTCACCTGAGGCTGTTGAGAGACAGTCCAGAGGAGATTCAAACTGAGAACTGTAGTGATGATTTTGGGGAAGATTGGGTGATGAGAGTTGTGCAATGCAGAGTCTGATCCGGGCATGAGTGAAAAATACCAAAATGCTTAGGTCAGAGTTGCCAGGTACAGTGCTTCTAAACATAGATGAAGAGAAGGCTGCTGCCTTGTCTTTTCTCCCTGACCAACACATCCTTTGAGCCATATTGCATGAGAACACACAAACTTTCCTGAACGCTACCTGTATTTTTCATATATTTTACTAGTTAATTCAGGAAAATGTATATTTTTAATGCATATGGTTGTAATTATCTAGCAAAATGGTTTCAATCTAGAAACAATTGGCAGAGAATGCAGGAAAAAACTGGGAAAAGAGAAGGCTCCAATGGATTTCCCAGAGGACAATATATTCAATAATAAGAAGATTAACATGAGAGACTTAAAGGCACAAACTACAGTCAGAGCCTTTTTAAGTTCTGTTATCAGTTGTTCTAGGATCTAAATTATTTTGGAAATTCATTTTATTTATTTATAAGCATAAGAACAATTGATAGTTTTAAATGACGGGTAGGTGTACGTCAGATTCTTGGCAAACAGTCAGAGCTTGAGCTCTTGGGTGGTGTCAGGGAAGGAGGGAGGAACACCGTCCTGAAAAGACCTCAGCACCACAAAAGTTCCAATTGCAGCCCATTTCCCTAAGCATTTTTTAATGTCTCCATACTGTCATTTTCAAAGCACGTGAGTTTCAAAGGCTGTCTTATATAGACTGGCTAGGTCGAAGTGCTTTGCTCAGAAGGGTTTGTATGCTCTATTGTCTCTGCCACAGATTGTGGTAATTCTCTCTCTTGTGTTACAAGCCTTTATTTTTAATAGGAGAACAGCTCTCTTTCCTTCTCTTTTTGTATGATTGTGTTACAGTTAACCCAATGCCACAAATAAAAGTAGTCAAACAGAAACGACACAGGGTGCGTATCCAAATACTTGTGGATTGGACTGTCTCTCATTATTGACAAAATTTTCATTACAAGAGGAATCCAGTTATATTTTGTTGTGAGAGACAGACTGGGAGAGGGCAGTAGGTGTTAGATAGTCTCTGCTTGTTTTCCAAATGCAGTTCAGCTTAGGACATCACATGCACAGACATTAAGCATCAAAACCAGACACACAGAAAGAGCCCAATCTCAGCACAGATAAGTTTAAAATAATAATACAATAAAAAGAGAAAATAAAATTTTGCAGACATCTAACACAGAGTAGTTTACCCTGGCATGAACCTCAGTCAAATGATGAAATTATATTTGGCACTGCTCTCAGTGACAATGACTGTACTGTAGCCTGTGTGGTTTATACATTTGCCTTTCCTTGGGACAAAGAATTCAGAGACAGACAATGAAAAAAAAAAAAAAAGAGTGGGTTGAAGCTTACTGTAGTATAAATACACATACACATTGCTGCAGATGTTATTCATTTGCAAGTGCTTCTGCCCAATTATGCTCTGAGCTTCATAATATTTTAATGAGCTTTTACTCTAAATAGCAATGAAATGGAACAATAAAAATCTCTCAAAAAGTAAAACAGTTTGGGAAGAAGGGAAGGTTTGTAGCTATTTTCTTTTGGGGAGGGCTATCTTCAGGAAAAAAACACATAACATACAGTGGAAACTATCAGGATTGAAATAATAAGTTTGGTAAAACCAGATCAGCTCTAATAAATT
>VWZT01006322.1:433152-454445 GCA_013397055.1 Pachycephala philippinensis
AGTTTAGTGGAAATTCTCCACATTACATTTATACCCTTGCGTATTAATACCAGTGCAATTTAAACGCTGGTTTGATTTCAAACACTGAACTAATGAAGTGGCAAAACCCGCCCGAGACAAATCTCTACTGAAAGGCATGCCGACATCTCCCTCTGCTGCCGGCCTGGCGGTGCAGCGCCTGGGCGATCGCGGAGGGATAATCTGGGAGCTCGTCCCGGCGCCGTCTGAGCGCAACTGGCACTTAGGATGTGTGCTCTCTCTGTGGGAGCAAACCCATAAAAATCAAGAGCTTCCCTTTTGCATCTTTCATATGAGTCTTTTTGCTAGAACCGTGCATTGCTGAACACCCCAAGCACGTGGTAGTCAACTCTTTGACTTGTTTTTACCTCTGCTAGAACAAAATCAACACGCAGGCACTTCCTTACACAGTGCAGATCTGGAAGGTGTGTCGTATCAGATTTTCTCTCCTCAGTTGCACAGAAAATCAAATCTCCATTGAAAAGCCTCTGAGAACCTTTTAGAAGACTGTTTGGCAACTTTCAAATAGAGATATGGGAATATAAAGTCAACTTTTGCATGCATAATCAGAGGAAAAGTATTCTTGAAAATTGGGAACAGGGTCCAATTTGTGGCTGGCTTTTGAACAAATATGCAAGCAAGATGTGCAAAGTGTCTCTGCCATACAGACATTTTCTCATTGGGAGAATCTGTGACAGCAGTTAATGCACTGGGGAGGCGGTGGCTACAGAGTCACAGTTCCCCTCTTCAGCCAGAAGGAATGACCTGCCGAGCAAGTGATGCCAGATTTCTCCTACAAAGAATTCTGTGTCATTGCAGGAGTGCAAGGGCACCTCCAAAATGGCACCTCCAGAAGGGCTCTTGGCTCTGACATTTTACCTCTTGAGTATGGGATGAGACTCAATTTAGTTTTCAAAGAGTATGACTCTTCTGTTGGAGTCATTGCTTTTTGTTTCTGTCTCTGCGGTTAAGTTTCCCTTCTTTATCTAAATCCACGCAAACCTGTCAACCCCATCACCCGTCTCTGCTTAGAATTGCTATCCTTTGAGCACCTGAAATAACATATGACAGACCTATCCAGTCTCACTCATTTGAAGTGAGCTGTCTCCTTTTACTTTTGGCTTCATTTTCATGCAGCCGTAAAGATTCACGGCATATATCAATGGAAAATGTAATATAACACTCAGAAGTTTTCAAATCTCACTCATTCAAATGAGTGTGACTTGACAAGTCTGATGTGATAAAATAATGCAAAGAGGTTTAAAGATTTCACTTAAATGCACAATGAAATGAAACCTTTTTTCTTTCTTTTTTTCCCGTTTTTTAAAACTTTAGAAATGAATTCTAAAAGGCAGCATCAAGCTGACAGAAAAGAGGAAGACCTTTAATGTAAAGTCTGTCATTTTTCATCTCCAAACATGGGTGTTTTCCAGTCACCCTCACTTACACTGGCAGAGTTTTACAAGGGGAGATGGATTGATGTAGACAATTGCAGATATGAAAGACTAAGCAATTGTATACAATGGAGTAGTGTATTTTCCAGAATAAAGTTGCAAAGAAAGAACGATAAACTAACAAAGAATTTTGCTGTACCGCACCTGAGCTACCACACTCTAAACAGAGGCAAGAAGAAAGAGGAGAGAACAATAACAGAATGAAAGCTGGTAAAAACAGATCACCCATCTACATCTGGATGGGTGCTCCAGTTGGCATTCAACAGTTGGCTGGTTAGATGCTAAGGTAGGGAAAAACATTTTAAAATGGAAAAATATCTCCACATATTAAAAAAGCAGATGTTTTACGGGTGCTGGTGAGTACAACTCATCATAGGTACCGAAGACATTAAAAAAATATCAAATTTGGGTAGCTAAGTATAGGTTTCTTTATTTCTATTTAACACATAAATAGTTGTGGATGTGTCTTTAGAAGAGCTGGAATCACACACATTCTGCTGAGGCTGGCAGGAACAGAAAACTTATGTCTTATTTGAAAGTTTTCTTATTTCTTTAGACATGTGAATCCTGCTTCTTAATTTTATGGACCCCGTTTTAAAGACCAGCCTGAAATGTTTTAAATGTAGTGAGATCTAATAAAGATCACCGCACTTCTTATGACCTATAACTCCCTAGTGAAGTGAGACTTGATTGGAAAGACATATATGTACACATCCTGTTTACTTCAGTGGGAGCTCCAGCTATAGCAGATGGAAAAAAAAATCTCTCCTAGGTTACCCTTTTTTAGCTTCCTCTAAAGTGTATATTACTTCCTCCTCTCAAAAGCAAGAAATTAGTCTAAACAGGCTTCTGTTTTAACCCATCATGTGGCAATCCTTGTCTTCCTGCAGTTCATCTCAATACTGGAATTGAAGTGCTTGTCTTCTAGTTGAACTTCTTGTGCATCAAGAACATTAAATTCTTGGTCATTTAAAGCCACTCTGAGTCTCTCAGTGTCAAAAATCAAGCATGCCATTGAACTGTGAAGAATTTTACACTGCTCAACGTCATGTAACTGACATGTGATACCTTGGATCTCCTTTAGGCAGACAAAATACAAGGAGAAGGTGGAAGAAAGCCCTATAAAGTGGTGACAGACAAAGCAAAGGAGGCATAGACACAGACCCTTCCACCAGATAGAGCAACTAGAGATGTGTTTCATTCCTACTTCAGAAACCAGTAAGTCCACACTTTACCCCAAGTTTCCGCAGGCTTCCACAGTACTTCCAGCTGGAAGGGACCTTGAGAGTCTCCAATCCAAACTCCTGCTCGAAGAGAGATCAACACTGAATTCAGGTCAGGTTGCTTAGGACATTGTCCGGTTGGGTCTTGAAAAAACCGCCAGTGGTTGAGACGGCACAACCTCTCTAGGCAATCTTTTCTATTGCTTAATTATCCTTACAGTAAAATTTTGTTTCCCAATACCCAGTGAGAACTGACAGTGTTTATGAACATTGTGTCCCATCAGCTATCTGAATGCCTTAGAAAATAGTACAGTTGCAGCTCTTCAGTCCCCTCCCTTTGGTGTCTGGACTGCTGTTGAGTGCTTCTGAAGCCATCCCTCATCCCAGATGAACAAGCCCGAGCCCTACAGCCTCTCCTTGCAGGGCAAGGAATCCAGCCCGACCATCTTGACTGGCACCTCTAGCCTTGCTTGAAGTTCTTTGGATCTCGTTTCTTGCCCATTTTGAGGATGACTGCAAGATTTTACTTTGTCCTGTCATCAGGAGATTTTTACAGAAACTTTAGAAGATGAAGCATCCTTTGATACTTCCTACCAGGTCCTGGGGACTTGCAGGGGTCAAGATCACTCAAGAATCATACAGCTATTTATGCTGAAAAACACTTTTAAAAATAGTGTCCAACCATCAACCTAGCACTGCCAAGTCCGCCACTAAACCAGGTCAATAAATACCACCTCTACATAGTTTTTGAACACTTTCAGGGATAGTAGTTCCACCACTTCCCTTGGCAGCCTGTTCCAGCACCTGACCACCCTTTTCATGATGAAATTTTTCCTCATTTCCAATGTAAACTTCCCCTGGTGCAACTTGAGGCTATTTACTCTTTTCCTTTCACTTGCTGCATGGGACAAGAGACCAACCCCCACCTGGCTACAGTCTGCTTTCAGATAGTTGTAGGGGGAAATGAGGTCCCCCTTGAGCTGTCTCCTTCTCTACAAGCTAAACAGCCCCAGCTCCTTCAACTGCTCCTCACTTGTGCTCCAGACCCTTCATCACCTTCATTTCCCCTTTCTGGACTCAATCCAGCACTTTAATGTCCTTCTTGTCATGAAGGGTCCAAAACTGGAACCAGGATTGAGCCTCACCAGTGTTGAGTACAGGGCAATGATCACTTCCTTGGCCCTGGTGGCCACACTATTGCTGATCCAGGCCAGGATGCCATTGGCCTTCTTGGCCACCTGGACACAGCTGGCTCATGTCCAGCTGCTGTCACCAGCACCCCCAGGTCCTTTTCCTGTGGGCAGCTTTGCAGCCACTCTGCCCCAGCCTGTGGCACTGCCTGGGGTTGTTGTGACTCAAGGGCAGGACCTGGCACTGGGCCTTGTTGAACCTCACACCACTGGCCTCAGTCCATGGTCCAGCCTGTCCAGATTCCTCTGCAGAGCCTTCCTAACCTGCAGCACATCAACACTGCAACCCAACATGGTGTTGTCTGTGAACTGACTGAGGGTGCACTCAGTTCCCTCATCCAACCATGGATAAAGATGTTAAACTGAACTGGCCCAGGTACTGAGCCCTGAGGGACACCACTGGTGACCAGCCTGCTGGATGCAACTCCATTCACCATTCTTCAGGCCCAACCATCCAGATTTCATTTCCCAACACAAAGCACAATTGTCTAAAACATCAGCAGCCAGTTCCTCCATAAGAATGCTGGGTGACAATGTCAAAGCTTTTACTAAAGTCCAGGTAGATGATATCTATAGCCCTTCCCTCAACTAACAAGTGGGTCGCTCTGTCATAGAAGGAGATCAGGTTGGTCAAGCAGGACCTGCTTTTCACAAAGTCATTCTGGCTGGGCCTGATTGCCTGGTTGTTCTACATCTCCCACTTGATGACTCTCCAGACGATCGGTTCCATGACCTTCTGCAGCACTGAGGACAGGCCTGCAGTTCCCTGGATCCTCTTTGTGGCCTTTCTTGTAGATGGGCATCATGCTGGTTAACCTCCAGTAAACTGGGGCCTTCCCAGTTAGTCAGGGATGCTGAGAAATGACTGAAAGTGGCTCAGTAAGCACTTCTGGCAGCCACCTCAGTACTCTTGGGTGCATCCCATCCAGCTCCATTGACTTGTATGTGTAAGGGGTGTAACAGGTCGCTGACCAGTTCTCCTTGAATTATCAGGGCTTCCTTCTGCTCCCCGTCTCTGTCTTCCAGCTCTGTGAGCTGGGTACAATTAGAACAGTTGTCCTTACCATAAAAGATTGAGGCAAAGAAGGAATTCAGTACCTCAGCCTTTTCCGAATCCCTTGTCACTGTTTCCCAACACCATCGAGTAAGGGATGGAGATTGTCCTTGACTTTCCTTTTACTGTGAATTTATTTAAGGAAACATTTTTTATTGTCTTTTACCACAACAGCCAAACTAAGCTCAGAATTAATGTTCATCCACTGCTGGTAGCAGATCTCTTCCAGGGGACTCTGGCAGGGGAGACATGGGATGTTGTTTCCATGAAGGCCAAGGAAATAAACACAGGGTATCTCAGCCTTTGACATGTCCACTGTCACTATTTCAAGTGCTTCATTTAGCTTCATGATGACATGTTTGGTTTTTATTCTTCATATTCACCTGTGCGGATAGAAGTTTGTCTTTTTGCCCTTGGTGTCTTTTGGCAATTTCAGTCTTAACTGAACTTTGACTTTTCCAACAATATTCTGCATGCCTATAAAATGTTTCTATGGTCTTCCCTTGCTGCCTGTCCTCATTTCCGCCTACAAAGATCATTTGCACTGGGGCCCAGCTATGTGTTCCCATTTACTCAAGATGGTCTTGTGATAGGTTGACTACCTTCCCGAAAATCTGGATGACTTGGAGTTTAGAGAAGATTGCCTCTACAGACTTTCCAGTATTCTTTACTTCAGCTGCAGTAGTTCCCCAATGGTCTCACCATTGAGCAGAAGCCTTGCCTTTAGTCAGCAGCAGTGGCCACAGCCATCTGGCATTTGAGTGGTTCTTCATATACTGCTATGTTATTCATTGCTGCACAACAAATGCATAATACTTGCAATATTAAAATGTATCAGACTTTCCTTTCTGTCTGACTAGCCCTTGAGTTGCTTATCTTTCTTTGTATGTCCTTCAAGATCTGGTTGGGTGTTGCTCTGATGTTGCTGTAGAGGTCTAAATTATGTTCCATAAAGCCGCGCTCCTCAAGAGAGATTCCTGAGCAGTGGTATTTCTAACTTGGTGGTGGTGTGTAGTAGATATAAAACATGTCGTGAATCTGTCGTATATGGGAGTAACTGTTAACCTGGAAGACTTATCTGAAAGGAACTCTTGAAGACTCTTGCACAAATGGGAACTTGTGGACTTGCCACAGTTGCAATGGTTAAGAGGAAGAGGACTTTCCCCTGTCTGACAACCATAAACACTGATGGGAGAATAAAACCCCTTAAAAGCTAGCTCTGAGCCCATCAGAGCACACTTGTTTGAGTAAAGGTAAATCTGGAGGTAGAGGAGGTAATACAGCCCTATGTGAGTAATCTACAAGGTGTTGTATCTTTTAGGCTTTGGAAAATGCTCAAAACACAGCCCCAAGCTGCACAGAAAATGAGATTGTTAATCTAATTCTGAACTGACCTCCATGTGAAGAATAGCCAGCTCACCAGCTATCACACTTGATCAGCAGTCTGTACTGGAAGGCCCCAGGAGACATCCACAGTTTGAAGAGTTGATATACTTAGTGAAGAATGATTTTTCATGCATGTGTGTATTTGCAGGTGTGTTTCAAGGAATTTGTACTCATAAGGTACTTTTTGCAATATTATGTTTCATTCTTTAGGACTTTTACTTTAATTTAAACCAAAAATTGCAGAGAACAGGTATGATTTGTTTTGTTTTGTTGCAGTCCTGCAGTTTCTATAATTTCCACACTTTCATTTATGAATATGTCTTCTTATGTTGTTTGTGAATTGAAAGAGGGCACACTCATATGAATGCTAGATACTTTTCTTGTTTAGTGTAACATATCCTTTCATGGCATATGTTCTCAATTTCTTTTTTTCCTTTAGCCCCATTAAGTGACATTTTTTTACCATGAGGAATAAACAGCCTAACAGCTCCTGTTCCTCATCTATCTACATCAAGTGAATTTTTATTGCTCCTTGGTATTGACTACATTACTGCTGTTTTCCATGAAGCTGCAATTTCATCATATTTCTACTAGTTCTTTCCTCAAGGTTACTGCTACAAAACCTCCAACTAATTCTTCCTAGTTCTCCTTTTTCTAGGCTCTTTTCAGATGTATGTATTTTCTGAAGATCTATGAGCAGCTCATAAGCACAAGTACAGGGTACCTTTGATATGAAGGCCAATTCCTCTCACGTACTCTTCTACCAACCGCACAAATTAATATTTTCTGACTTCCTTTACAGAAGCTTTACTGCTCCTGAGCATAGCTCCTTCTTCGCTGGTATGCCCTTTCTTCTACTACTTTAAAAGCCTTGGCATGTTGTGCATGACCTCTCGTTTAGTACACCCTATTTCTGATTTTCAAGGGAATGGAGATGAATGCTATTTTTTCTGGTTTAGTATAGTTTCTCAAGCACCACCCACCTTGGAGTCTTACAGTATATTCAATTGTAGTGGGTAAAAACGATGTGTACTAAGGTTTGCAGTTTGTCTGCAAAGTCAGATGAAAAAATATTATTACACCAAGGAGGGAAGGACAAACTGAGGCATGGAGAGATGCTGCAACTGAGTGTAGCTATATATGGAATAAACTCAATATAATATGAAGTACAGAACAGTGATCATAACTATTAATTACATAATTATTATTGATTTAGTTGCTGCAAGTATATTTCCAGCCACCGAAATCATAAGGTGTGGATCTTGATTTTCACTACAGCGCACAGAATACATTCAATCAATAAATGTCTCTGACTGGAGATCTATTGTGATTTAAATAAAATCAGAACAACCTCATGGCTACAGGTGGATAAAAAACAAGCATACCATTGCAAAGGCAGACTGAGGTTTAACTAAGTGGCTTTGTGCTGTTCTGTGAGCACAAGTTGTAGGATTTTCTGCTGAGCAGAATGGCAGTCTGAGACAACCTGTTTAAGCCCAATGATATTAAATCAACTTTGTATCAATTCCCACTAAGCTTTATCTGTTCTGTTCTTCATGCTTGCCCTGTAGGGGTAGGTGTAGCTCAAAAGCTAAGCAGCAGTATTTTACAATGTCAAGTAACCTGCCAAAGCTTCCCAAAGTTGCTTTTTCTTTGAACTTTCCTGTTAGTCACAACTATTGACTGCATCATTGCCTGTATTTCACTGGCTCTTTGCTCTATTTATTCTAAATCGAACTTTTAAATTTTAATATTACAAGCAAGATATTCTATCTGTCCTCTCAGCTTAGAAAGTGTGATTTAAACAAAATTAAGGCTTTGTTAAAGTCAGGTGAATGAATAATTACATGGTATGTTTCTTGGTTTTAAGCTTTATGTTTTTAGGCATTCAGTCAGATGCAGTAGGTAGAATCTGGAGGAAAAAAAAACCTGTTACAGTCTCGTTTTCTAAAAAAAGTAGAGACAGAACTTATTGTTAGAGTAAATTAGTACCAATAAGCATATGAATGAAGGAAAACAAATCCTAATAAACGAAGAAAATAGATGGAATAAAGAATCCTCTTGGTCTTGGAAAGCACAAGAAAAGTCTTGGATTATATTTACTTGGGTTATGAGCTCTCTCTTGAGCCATGTGTAGGAAAGAAGGCATCAGAAGGACTACTTGTGGTGAAAAGCTTTTCTGCTGGAATTTTTCTTCCTCATTTTGGGATTGATATATAAAATTACCAGGGAAACAATCAGATTGCAGTCCCTTTTTCAATTGCTCCACAAAATGAATTTACCTACTCAGAAGCAGGAGTCTACATGTCTTCTCTTAAGCCCTTCCCAAAGCCTCCCGTCATGGAAAGGTGTAAAGCTGGGTTAGACAAGAGTTGTACCCCGCACTTCAAACTATTTATTAGAGGGGTGGGATTTAGATCTGCTCATAGATGATACCATGCTCCTGTCTTGCTGGATTAGCAATATGGCTCCCTGAAATTCATCTCCCAGCTACCTGAAGTGGCTCTGCTCATCTATTCGCCTCATGAAAGACTTCTCTGGTGGGCGGAGCACCCAGAGCACCTCCTGCACTCAGCACTAGCAATTAGGAGAGTAAGAGATAGGTCCCAGCCTCTGGCAAAGCTTGAATGTTGGGATGGTTTTGTGGCATCATGGTGTGGCGTACCTTCCCATTCTGCCCCAAAGGTGAGACACTTCCAAACCAGATGTGTGATGTGGCTTTGCTGGAGCCTGCATTGCAAGGGTGCCTGGTGTTAGGATCTGGCTTCTAATATGAAAATAAACTAATTAAATGCTGTCATTCTGTTGCTCTCCAAAACAGGTACCCAACCTAACATAGGTGGCAAGCGTGTTTCTCTAGAATTAGTGAAGTTAATTTTTGGCTTGGAGATACAATGTGAAGAAATTGATTCTTCCACTGTGTCCTGTGGAGGAAGCTGCTATCATTTGTCCCTTTCCCAGGCTTAGGCAGGTTAAAAACAGCACAGGTGTTAAGAAGCTTGTTTGTTGTTAGGTTGGTGCTGCCAGCACTGTTGTTCTTGCTGTTTGAAGAGTATCACTTGCCAGTGCAAATCTGGTCACTTTGTTCCTCCTCAGAGTCCCCCTTCCTCTGCCTCCACCCATCCCATCTCCTCCTCCATGTCTTCCTCCATTTTTTTGGTGATGACACGGGCTGGACTGGCCAATCACTCCTTGTCACCCCTACAGAAATCTTGCTCAAAGTGAGACTCTGCTGCAGTAATTTAATCTGGAATTTCATGGCAGATTTCAGCAGCTCAATTGGATCATCTGCCTGCAGATGCCTACACACTCTAAGAGCAAAGCTTAACCTCTTCCCTTCACGTCTGGGTCTAGTTAACATGGGATGTAGTTTCACCATGAATCAACTCAGAGCTGAAGGAAATGGCAGAAACCCACGGAAAATATCCTGTTGGAATTTCGTAAGAGTTATACTAAATGTGAACTATTAATGTCATGATTTTTTTTTCCTATTTCATTCTTCAAGCTGAAGATTTTTAACAGCAGGAAAGAAGAGCAAATTACTTTTTGTCCCCCAACAGCCTGAAAGAGGTCACTTCCAGACTATGTCCCAAGATGTCTCACTACTCTCTTCCTTCAGCTTGCAATTACAATTCCCCTCTTTCTGCTTGAACACATACTAACTACAACATTCAAGAGAGACCATTTCTGTAATCATTCTGTCACTACCACACAGAATTATTTGGGAAAGGACATAATAATCCGTTAGATTGAAAAGACTGGTTTAGAAGCACCCACCCAAAGCTCACACGTTCATTTGACAGGACTTCTTCCCAAGAAGATTCTGTATGCTTGCAGGGTGCTCCAATGCTCACAGTGCTTGTTCAGTCTAGGCATTCATACCTCAAGCTAAAATAGATTGAAGAAAGCTTTTAAAATCTGTGTACAATTCATAAAATATAGCACTTGCTTCTCATGCCATGGCAAATCTCTTGGTTGCACTCGTGATTTACTTCAGCAGTCGAACTCATGGACAGCTCTGTTTTTAAATTGTGTTAGGTGCAGCACATAGGTTGTCAACTGCTCTGGGAGGTAGTGGGCTGCTAAGTATTTAATGTTTCGTCTTATCTTTTTCCTTTTTTTTTTTTTTTTGTTTTGTTTTCCTCAGAAGATAAGTTTCTTACTTTTTCTTTCCTGGCTTCTTCATTAAGACATAGTCCTCAGAGCCTGACAATCAGTTGAGAACTTCCTGAGGTATTTATGGTGAGGGTGGGAGTAGAAAATTTGTTCTAGTTCATGACCATTTTTTCTTGGAACTGATTGTCTGGATTCTTCTCACCCACTTCAAAGCTAGATTCAATTTTAAAACTTGTTAGCTAAAACACAAGCATGTACAATACTACGGCTAAAATATTTCTTCCAAAAAGTATCTTGGCAAAATGCGCACCCCATGTTCAGCAGATGCTTTTTTTAACACAAGTTTATTTTGCATTAGAATTCTTGCCTCATACTACCCTTGATTTTTATCTTACAGGTTTACATATGTACATGTTCTCTCCGTGATGTAGGTGAACATCTTCTTTAAAGGTCAGGTTGTTTCTTTTTCTTTTCCTCTTCTTATCAATAAACTCTGAAATCCTGACATTTGTGTCCAACTTTGAAATTGATGATGTCAGTCCAAGTTCAAACTGAGCAGTATGTGTGAGCATGTGATACTTTTAAGGACGATTTGCCAAGTCATGACCATCAAAGCTAAGTTTTAGAGACTTAACATTGAAATCTTGCCAAGGAAAACAATTCCATGAACTTCTATTACTGTCTGTTCCTAACAGAGGAATGATGATTCCACGAATCTTACCTCTAAGGTTTTCTAACCAGCTCATTGCTGCCACAGGTTTTACACTGTAAAAACAGATGAAGCAGAGGTGGCGTCTGCTTTTCAGATCTAGGGCAGATCAGACTAATGAATTCTCTTTCAAAGAAGGATTCTCTCAAAAACGCAGAAGTTTAGTACATGGAACAGCATTGGTGATTCATAAGCTATTTTATTTTTTACACTACAATATGCAATATGTTTTCTGAACAGCACGTAGAAAACAGGCATATTACTGACTCACTACTGGGTAGCAACAGAGTTCTGCATTACATGAGAGCCTCATTCCTACCCTGCCTACATTACTCTTGTACTTTTCAAAATTCACTGAACTTTACAGAATTCAGTTATTTAAACATGCGGTGGTTGCATGAAAATGAACAAAATCTGATCACAAGAGAAGACACAAATTTATATGCCTTCTTCCCACCAATATCTAAACAGATCTCAACATCATACATGGATTTTTAGTGAAAATTAGCATCTGTCAAAATGTCTGAAATGCAAGGAGCTTCTGAGAAAAGGCAAAGAGGTGAAGAATCCGGGCATTTAGTCCTGTGGCAGTCTTGTTGCAAGGTGGAAGACTGGGCGCTGGAACTCCTGTGTGGCCTACCTGTTGTGAAGCCAGGACCTCTATCAGTCACTGAGGGACTCCTTGGTACCTCTGAGGGCTCCTGGGTGTGTAGCTCTTCTCTCAGGGTGAAAGAGTAGAGGATGCCATGGCTGAACCATGGACTTTACAGCTCAGTCTGACGTCATTGTTTTCTTCCAGAACAAAACTTGCATTTTTTCAAAATTACTCGGCTGCCTAGATGTTTTCCTTCACAGAACATTTCAAATTTTCTACTCTGTGCTCCAAAGCATAGTGCTTTTCCAGGATGTTGAGGTTTTAGAACGGAAAAGAAAGTTTTTGGATAGTGACGCGCTAACTAGTGCCTTTGTAATGGTGTTGGCAGGAAAGCCAGGGAATGAAGATACCTAGATCAAGGCTGACGGGCAAAGAAAAAGCAAGGAAAATTTCTTAATGGTATTGGTGTTGCGCAAGCCTGTGAATACATGCAGTATTTATTCTTTTGGTCTATCAAATAAACACCATCCTTGTATATTTAGTTAAACTCAACTTCATGTCCACTCTTCTTCTTCAGATAATATATAGGAACTGCACAAAATGTTAAAATTCAATGCTACTCAGAGAATAAAACAGTTCAAAGCCAACCACATGAGGATGACAAATACACAAGGAATTACAGCTCCATTCCTTGGTGTAGTTTTTAGTAGGCATGTGGTCACTCTCCCCAGTTTGAGTGGCCTAGGTTCAAGCTGCCTCCCACCTGGGAGACACATTGCTGAGCCCTGACACTGAGCCTCATCCCTCACCCCTCCTCTCTGGTTTTACAAGACTGATATTGGTCCCCAGATTTCCAATCACATAGTACAGCTTGACCATCCTTGTGTGTCTCCGCATCCTCCCCTTTCTCATGAGGGTACTCTGAAAAAGAACCTGCTGTTCTCCCTGCTGAAGAGACAGTCATTGCTCTGTGCTTTTTTTTCTCCTTCTAGAAACCTCCATTATCTGCAATGCAGCCCATTCTGCTGGAAGCAGCTGCTCTTTGCAAACAGATGAAGCAAAGATTTATTATCATCAGAACACACGGAAATTAGAAAATGCACTAATGGAAACCATTAATGTCCTCCTCTCAACAATTGGATGAATGGTAGATCAATGCAGTATATTAATATATTGGAAATGATTTAAGATGATATAAACATTAAGTCTCAGGTATTAGATGGGAAGAAAGCAAGCAAGACAAGGACAACACTCTAACACTCTACTGTACCTATGTAAAAAACCCCACCGTATTTTAAGACATATTTCCTGTCCAGTATTTTGATATCTTTAAAGAGATAATATTGAGAAACTGCTCTGTATCCTTCCATAATACCATCTAACCTTGATATGAGACAGTCTGTCTCCTTAAAAAGGAAATCTTTTTGCCTGCAATAATGAATTCTTTGTATTTTACAGGTAAAATAATAATTCTCAGAGTTTGCAGACAATAATTGTTACTTTTTAATATCAATGACTCTTTTGTTTGCAACTTGTGTATAACATGGTAAAAAGAAATTACTAAATATGATTGATATAACAGTTGCAGTACCCACACACATTCTACATAAACCTCAAAGGAAATCCTCAAAGAAGGAAAGAAAATAACTATAAAGGAAAATAACTGCACAAGTACTTTATATTAACCTGGCATCATGCATAAACATAATATAATGTCTGTTAGTGAATGAGCCTTAAGCTTTAGGGATTAACTGAATTTTATATGTGGTTGCATTTCTTGGAAAATATTAGAAGCCTTAGGATTCAAGAAATTTTCCTTCTCAACTAAAACTTTGCGAAAGTCAGTCCATTCGCATTTTCAGGACTTAATCAAAATTCCTCAATAAATTCCTGTTGAATTGCTTTTGTGTTGTTACTTGTGGGAGCATTTATGAAGGCCTGATGATGATTTGAACTACCACAAATCCCATAAATGAGAGGTCAGAAAGGTTAGATCATGGCATTTCAGTGAAGAAATGAAAACAAACCATAAATTATCTCCACCAGAAGGACAGCATGTTCAGCCAGATGTCACAGGCTTTGTCTTTCAATTGCTCACAGCTCTCAGACACTCTATCACGTTGCTTGGTTTTAATCATGTGTAACAAGTCACTGTGATCAGGAGAATTCAGGAGTTACATGTACATACTTAACATGCCAAGCTATAGCAGGGTAATGGGAGGAATTCTAACCGGGTGGATACAGTAAAATATTTTGCTGAATTTATTTTTTTCCAAGTTGCAACTAGTAGAGAAGAATGTGAAAAAAAAAATCTATGGTTTGCTTAATTTGGAATGAGGTTGTTGACAAAGAGTTGCCAAAATAATCTTGTCTGCTAGTGTTCTTAGTGCATCCAGAAAAAAAAAAAATGAAGTTAGCAAATTTTAGAGCCTGTTTCTTATTATTTGTGGAGTCTATAAAAAAACACAATGGGGAGGACTCTGTCTAAAGGATTCAATGTCACACCACTATGATGGGTACGAATTTATTTCATAATAAGGTTGGATGCTATAACTGCCTTCATTGCTGTTAAATCATACTTCAGGATAGCTAAGTGTGCCGTTAAAATCATGTATTACTGACAGAGGCAATATTTATTTAATTTAATTTTATGGCACATATTTCAAGCAGGACAAGAAGAAATACAGTCTGACCTTCCCCATGGCCAGGAAGTTTATTAGCATTGTCAAAGAGAGTCAGAATCAAACTGTACCCATTAATACCAAACCTACTGGTATTACGGGATGTTTTATACTACGAGAGGGTAGACAAAGAACAGAAAAGACATGGAACTCTTCTGGTCCGTGGAAAGCCTGGTCATACCTAGAAGAGAGAGAACTCAAAAGGTGCAGTAGAGATTCTGGAATATGTGGGTCATGATCTATTGAGGAGCCTAAGTCTCGTTCAAGGGGGATGAATAAAAGCTTGGAAGAGGAATGAAAAAACCCAAAAGATATAAGAAAATATGTAGTGAAAAGGAGAGATGATAAGGTATACTGAATGTCTCAAGAGACTAAAATATTGCCTTTCATCTCCAGGTCTTTGGTTCAAATCCAAATTAGGGCAGTTGTGACAAAAAAATATATTGCCATCAGATGTTGGCTTCTACAAATTGGGAACGCAGTCCATGTCAAGATGCTGTCAGAGAGGTGCCACAGCAGCCACCATTAACCAGTCCATGCTTGCATGGTGCCTTACAAAAGAATGCAAGACCCAAATGATTTGAGCAAAGAAAAAGCTTTTAGACATGAGAGTGGTTTCTCATGTGGAGCTGGGGTATCCTATCTGAACAGGATTGGGAAAATTTGCAGTGCTGCCTATGCTCGTTGCTCCACAAACAGATGATTTTCAGGGCTGTCAAAATGCCAACTTCTGCAATGGTTATAAAAGACAAATCAAAGTGAATCACTGAATATAATCACAAAGGAATGGTGAGCTGAAGTTACATTGGAAATTAAATGAGCATAGCAAGACCAAACTAGGTAATTGCCTGTGTGCTGCTCTGACAGCAAGGAAAAAAGGCAGTGGACTACTCATACCTGCTGGAGAACATGCAGAATGTGAAGATATGTGCTGTAAGATGGTTCTATGACAAGTGACAATTACATGTGATCATAAGAAACACTGACTTCTTGCAGTCAGATCCAGATATCTGAGTGTTTTACATATATTCGCTACCTTCTTAAAAATGTCACTACTGGTTAATTTCAAAAAGTAAAGGAAGATTATCCAGTCCTGGCCTGAATATTGTAGGCAAAAATAAGAGATGAAGGATTGTTACTGGCGGGAATGAGATCCAGAAGGAAAAACTATGGACCAGTGCCAGTAACTCTCATAGAACCAATTTAAAATCTGGAGGTTAAAAAGGACCAGCCTACTAGCAATTCAGTCAGGATTTAAGTTACAGTCATGCAAGTTCTGAGCTTAAACTGTCAAAAAAAGACTTGTTGATGCAGGTTAGAGGAAGTGAAATAACACTGTTGATTGTGTTTCACATCTTTACTTAGACATGTGAGGACAGATCTGTAAAGGTATGTAGGTACCTGAGGAATCTGATAAGGGCCTCCTCTCTGAAAACTCACAAGGGCCAAACCCACAGAAATTAATTAGATGTTGACACTCAATTAAGATTCTTTAATTTTACTAGAGATAGATGCCTAAATATTTCTGAGGATCTGGGGCTACGTGTCTATCACCATCTGTGGCCACCTAAACATCTTGCAAAACCTGGCCTCCGCTGGGTAATTTCTGCATGCACGTACCAATTTGCAGACCCAGTTCCTACTCACATCTCTGGAATTCGCTTTCTGAAAGCAAAGAACTCCACATCATTGTTTTTTGCATTTGTGTAGTACAGGAGTTAATTTCCCTCTCCGATTTATTTCTCTTTCTGCTTTCCCTCCCCTCTGTACACCTCTGTACATGGCATAGGGATGTGAGAGAGAGCAGAGTACAGTGCTGGTGGCTGGCTTGCCCACAAAAGAGGACATGGGCTGTTCCTACATGCCAAGCTGCATCCTGTTCTCAGGAGCTGCACGGTGCTGCTGAAGAAAAATGTCTTGGGAGAAGGGGCAGGTAGGGTCTCGGAAGAGCTTGCGTGTTATCTGAGCTGGCCCCCAGAAACTTTGTGCTAGAAGGAGACAGAAGAGTTGAGTTTCTCACCACTTCTTCAGATGCTTCCTTCATAAAGCAGAACCTTCATCCTAACGTTAAATACCCGAGCACTTTGTCCCTAAAATTGTGAGCCAGAGATCACAAAACAAGACAAAGGAACGTGGGGCATTTAATCCAAATGAATAGCACAGTCTCAGTAGTTACAGATTCAGATGACTTAGCACAAAAAAAGGGGGCTTTTATGTTAATATAGGATCCCTTCAGTCATATTTCTGCAATTTACACTACCAAAATACCAACAAAATTCCTCCTCTTGTTCCTTTGATGTATACTGTGTTTCTGAGGTTTACCATGCACATTAAAAATAAGAAAAAGACAGCCAAAATTAAACCCATTATTAGCTCCACATTTTTTTCTTATGCGTTTGTCTGTGTGTTTAGGCACATATAATTGCATGCTTATACCATGTGTACATGTGTGTGCCTTTTACATACTAGCAGAAAGAGCTATAATTCACTAAGTGCTACTGAGGTGTGTGAGTTATTTACCTTCCAGAAATGACCAGCTGGGTAAAAACCTGTCAAGAGTTACTAGGTATGAAGTCAGGCCTTCTGAAAATGCTGTAGATGGAGAACCATAATTTTTTCATGCTTATGCTCAGTCTTTACATCAAGGGCTGCTGTCAATTCCCTCTGGCTTCTGCAAGCTGAGCACCTTTGGGTAAACTGAATGATCCATTTGCCCATAGTTCCATCAGACACCGCAGAAGGCCAGTCCAACACAATCTGAACATTTCGTGTCCCTCTCTGTGTATCTTACACTTTAAAAGCTGATGCTAAGCCTTCTGATGCTCCAGGCAAATCATCAAATATCTGTTCTCCCCACAGGCACCCAGATAAAAATAGGCATGGAGTGCTTTGTTGATCCTGCTGTTTGGCTGCCTTGGAGATAAAACAGTTCCTGCAGATTCAGAAATGATTTTGTTCTAAGCTGTGTTTAAACATAGGAGGTTTTCTTTGTTTGAACAGAATAATCAAAAGAGGAGTTAGAATAAAAATTAAGATAGTTTGAAAACCATGATGTCAACCTATATAGTGACACAATGCCTTAGGGAGTTGGAGACAGGAACCTTGAGGAACCAGTTGCTCACTCTGCTATGAGTAAAGGACACTTCTGCTTTTTGCATTATCTTGAAGGTCCCTAGCAAGTTTCTTCCATGTAAAAATTAGGCCTGCCTCACTGAATACAGCTGCAGCTTTATTTTGCAGTTTGCCTCTTCCACTGGACAGGCCCTGTAAAGTGCTGGCTGCTCATTCACTGAGGTAGGGCATTTCTGGTCTGTTGTATTAGACAACTTGCTAGGTCAGGTGGCTTATGATGCTTGCAAATTGCAAAGTTTACCACTAACTATTGAAAACAGTATTGGAACAAAAAATTGAGACCTGCTTCCTTGCCCTACCCTTTCATCATACATCCCTCCAGCCATTAAAAACACCCTAAAATCAAGCAGTTCCTAATCTAGCTGAGGCCCTTGAGTAAAAAAACTAACGTTTTTAAAACTACTGTCTATATCAGCGATTTACACTGAAATCATAATTTCTTCCAATATCTGAGAGAGATGCTGACTGAGATATCATCTGGCTAATTTCTTACCTGCCAAATATAATATATTAATATTATAATTTTTAAGTACAGCATGGGTGCAGAACCTGAGATTTATGGAGTTGAACAGAGCTCACTTTGTAGATCTGTGGAAAACCCTATTCCTCTAATTATGAGTCTGCTCACCAGGAGGCAGTTGTTGGCTTTGTCTTACCTGCAAGTCTCAAAATGTGTGAGCTTTTCTGGTGCATGCTGGTTCAGTACAGCTGGCACACAACAGATGGCATGAGGGAGTCCCTAGTCAGAGGATGCATATGTGCTCATCCCCAAAGTCAAATCCATGTTGTTATAAGCCAGGGAGTTGCCAGGCAGAGCCTATGAACATGTCCACAAGGTGCCAAGAGAAACTAGAATACAGCTACTGACTAACTTTGCCTTTTTTGCCGTGGCCTAAGGGATGCTGTAGTTTAATCGGCTGTGCTGACTCATTAGAGGTTTGTTTTCAATTCTGCCGTTGTTCACTGTAGCTTAAGGTATCAAAAGAGCTAAGCACTGAGGGACAGCACAGTGGGCAGCTTTTAGCTCTTGGCTATTTTACAACATCTAGGAGCAAACCTCTGCAGGAAGCTGAAGGGTGAGAATTAAACTTGGAACATACCTTGCAGAAAAGGTAATTTGACTTGCTTGCAAAGAAGTACCTAAACAGAGGCATTTCCCATTCAGACATTAAAAACTCAAAATTTACACAGAAACCCAGGTGACTGCATGTAACAAGGAAGCAGGTGTTAGTTTTAAGCAAACCTCAGTGCTTGTTTAATTGAAGCACATCTGGTCTTTAAAAGTCAGCCCAGGTGTTTGCATTTTAATTGCACAAATCTATCCTGCTGCCCCATGTTACACCCTGAAAAAGTCAGAAGTCAACTCTGAGATAGCTGTGCTATTAATACAGGTGTTGCTAATTGATCACGTTGGTCATGAAATAACAAGTTCGGAACTGTGGCATTGCCTCTGTTTACTCTTGTGGTTCTTTGTCATATTTAATTTCAGAAAGATACTCTCGTTAATTAATCTTATATGGTTTTATGAGTTCCTTTGACTTTATAGTGTAGCAATACCTGCTGTGATCATCATTTCATTCTATGGCTTGGCAAAATGGCTGTCATTGATTTTCAGAAGTTGTGAAAATTCTTTGTTTATGTTTTGATCACTCTGTGGACTAAGCTGGAAAATATGAGAGAAGGTGAAAAATATCTTTAAATGCAAAATTTTTTGATAGCGTGTTGGGAGATCATAGAAGTGAAGAGTTTTGATTTATTTGCTGAAGATTATTAAACAGTCCTAAAAATAATGAAAGATAGATAAATGAAATAAAATTCAGTGATGAGCAGTGAAGCTGATAATGGAACTAAAATGGATTGGATTAAGATAGAAATACTCGCTAAATCTATCTGAACCATTACTAGGTACTTGGGAAGGAAAAGTGCCTGTCTACAGAATCATTTGGACAAGAACAAAGCAGGTATTATTGGGGAATACAGGAACACAAAAAATTGAAAATTAGAAATAAAAGGAAGATTTGGTAGCTGTTTTAGTCAGAAGGATACCTGCATGCTGTCAAAGAATCTAATGTAAGTACTTAGGGTAATATTAAAAAAAAAACTGACTAGTTTATGGATCAAAAAACCCCACAACAGTGAGGTATTGATTTTCTGTGGACACTTTAGTAAGGTGACTAGGGAGTGTAGAGTTTTAAACAATCTATGAAGTTAGGATATCAATGTTAGGCTGCACTTTGTGAGATTGAAAGAGCTTTTTTTTCGCTTTCAGGTTTTTTTTTGTCAGGGGGCAGGGGAATTGTAGGATATCTTTTTCTTTAAGTTTCAGCTCCTGAGCTGGCATTTTGATTGCAGCATATTTCTTGTAGTATCCTGTGCAGGTGGCATACTTGGAATCAAGCCGATTTAATAACTGAGGGATTTAAATCAGATTTAGCTGAGATAAAAATAAGGATAAATTAAGTTGGGTGTATTTCCTTCCTGCCTTTATCCGTGTAACACTTCACTACAACAAAAATTATGGAGGAATGAGACATTTTCAGAAGAGAGTAAAGCATCCAAGAGATATAACCACAAGTGAGGAGGGAATATATGTTTAAAAAAATACACTTTTTAAAAATGTATTCTCTTTTCAAACCTGTCCTCTCTGTTGAGAAGGAAGACCAGGTGAAGGAAAGGTTTCCAGTTGAATTTAGAGACGGCAGAATCATCCTAGAATAGTAAAAATGCTTCTCACAGGAGTGTAAATCACTAAATGCATGAAACTAAGAGAGAGTCTGACAAAATCAGATGATGTTTGAAGACAAATAAATACATTTTATGGCTGGGAGAAGACAGGGGTAGGAAGGATGAGGAGCTATGCTTATAAGAGAAGTTTCATGCATCTGGAGAATGCCTGACAGGCATAGAGCAATAAAAGGACTGTTTTAGCCATGGGGACCTCATTGTGAGGCTTTGAAAGCACGGCAGGCTTTTTGAAAAGGATGGAAGCTGAAGTCAGAACCAAATTTAGAACCAAATTTAGGTTATTCAGCACAGTTATCGTCCCAATGACAAATGTGAGAACCAAGCAAGCACAAATACAATGGAAGGTATTTAAATTTGGATGGGTCTGAAAACAAAAGCTTGATGAGGTTCATAAATGTCAAATGAACAGATGGAGCTGAGAATGAAACCAGCAGGGAGATAAGGCAGAGATTGCTGTGTGCAGGGGTGGAAAACAGGAAACTCCAGTCGGTGGGTTACAGGGTGAGGATGAGGGATGAGGGACTGCCAAGATAAGAGCTGAGACAAAGGCAATCCTCAGGCTGCAAGGAAGAGCAGAGGTCAGCATAATCAATTATGGGAATAAAGACCCCTGCTTGCAAGTGCTGGGACCAGACAAAGGCATCGGGAGCGGGGTACGCAGGGGATCCAACTCAGAGCCAGGGCGCAGGTGAGTTTCCCTGCAGATCCCTTTGGTGGTTTGCATCTGGAACCATGGCCTTGCATCCCCAGCAGCCTGGGGAGGTCCATATGTCCCTGACAGGATGCTCCTGCCTTACACACAACTGTTGCTGCGGGGTAGATTTATATATGGCTGTGCTGCTGGAGCTCCTGCAAAGTAAGAACACTTGCTGGGCTGTGCTTGCATTCAGGGTCTTGTGCAACACAGCTGTGTCTTGCTCCCCAGGGCCACGTTGTGCCAGAAGCTGGATAATAAACAAACTTACATATTTTTGTCCTGGTGAAAGGAGT
>VWZT01006322.1:454457-470432 GCA_013397055.1 Pachycephala philippinensis
TTTTTTTTTTTTTTTCCCCCCAAAAAGAAACGAGAAAAACAGAAAAAAGGGAAAAAGAAGAAGTAGTAACTTCATTTACTTTCAGGCCATGTGCTCCCCAACACCATGCCCTTTATGGGGATCTCTTGATCTCTTGAGATTCAGCATTAGCTTTGTGCTGTCTACCACAAAAATTTAGTCTAATGAGTGCTTATGCAGTGCAACGAGCTGCTGGTATAGGATCCTCCCAAGCAAATGACATCTTTACTAGAAGGCTGAGCTACCTCATAATCCTAATGTGCAGTCTGGTCTACCTTGATAATGCTTTCCAGTAACTCCTGTACAACAGAAGCATGCTGCAGGCACAGATGACTATTGACACCTGTAATTTTCCTTCATGTATATTGCAGCAGGTTTCAATGGGATGTTCACTGGCTTGCAAAACTAGGCTGAGTGCACAAGTATATGTTGACTCCTTTCACAGCATCAAACATCAAGGTTTTGTCTGTGTGTTTATTCACTTTACAAGTAGTCATACAATTTGTAGATCATATTTATTGGTTGGTTGGTTGATTTACTTTTACAGTCTGATTGACCATAGCACAAAAAAAAAAAAAGAAATGAGACTACTGTTCCAAACATTCATCTTTAGAAGAGCCCTGCAAAATTTAAATTAATTCTTCATCTTTATATTCATTTTTTCACTTTATTCTTTTTTATTGTGTTACAACCACATTGCTTGAAAATAATGTGGTCAAAGAATAAGATGGTCCTTTATGTCTTTTAGGTTGTTTAACCAAGTTAAAGTATGCTGAGTGTGAACACAGTTGTTTGCTGTCTTTGGACACTATTTAGGAAAGAGTACTTAATTCTCAGGCCACTTGTAAACTTTGCTGTTAAGTTTTCTGTGTCTTGGAGAATGGGATATGATTTTATGTGCCTCAAAACTCAGCACGTAAGAAATTAGATACCATGCTGACTAATGCTGTTCCTTCATACAGTTACAATACTAAGGCATGGCACTAAAAGCCACTTATTTTCCTCTCTTTTCCCTTTTTTTTTTAAACTTGAAATTGCAATTCTGACAACGTGCCTCTCTTTTAAATCACACACACAAAGTACAGGAAAATAAGACAGAAATGTAAAATGTGCTTAGTAACTCCAAACACTTTTATGTTTGACTACTTCTGACACAGGCATGTTTCTTTTAAGAAGTAGTGTATTAAGGCTTCTGTGACATTCTAGAATAATTACTGTATATTGAGAAGAAAAATGAAGTAAAAAATGTTCTATAAAGAGTAAATGTTTTTTTGCAGCCAGATAAAAACATGTGTAGATGAAGGCTGCTCCAGAGTTTCTCTTTCACTAAAAATGGTCCTAGTCCAATATTTCACACTCCTTACACTCATTTAAAACTGAATTAAAATTCAAATTAGGATTAACCACCCATTGAGTCTGGCATGACAATAGAAGTAGTCACTAACTTTTTTCCTACATGTTATTAGTAGAGGGAATTTAGGTTAAAAAGTTTCATTACAAAAATATCATTTTTAATTCTTGACTGCCTGCTTTTTTTTCTGTCCTTCACAATGACTGAAGTTTTCACACACTGCTGTGGCCCAGGGTGATCTTTATTCAATAAATATTTTAAATAGTCAATAACAGACATACTGATGAGCATACTCAAATGACACAGCAGGACAAGTAAATTGGTTTGGTTTGCTGAAATGGAGTCTAGCACCAGGAGAGAAAAAGAAGCAATTTCTTGTCTATCAATCTTTCACCTTTAATCATTCATTCAAAACAGTTAAAATTGGACAAAGGCAGCAAATGTTCATAGACATTTACAATGTTTTTCTTCACATTTAAGAGGACCTTTTCCTTCATTTATTTTGAATGGTATTTTGAATGGTTGTAGCAAAGGAATAAAGAAAATATGAAAGTTTGAATTATCAAACACAGAATTTAATGGACTGAAATAATAGTGGTTTTTATTCCAGCCAAAGTTTCAGATGTTAATGTGTTAATGGATGGCTGAATCTTGGATGCTTCGGTCAACATTAAATACAACTACATAAAATTACTGTTATTAAGCTTCAGAAGGCATATCCAAAAGTGGAATTTAGCCAGGTTAATCAGTCTTCATACATGGGTATCTGCACATCCAGTATTAATAATGAGATTAGAGAGGTAATTGGTCACATATGTAAATATCTTCAGTAGGGTTTGGTGCTGTAGATGCAAAATATTGTGACATAGCCTGAAAATGTTATGAGATGGTCTGTCTGAAAAACTGCTTTATTTAAGCAATATTTAATTTATATTCAATAAAATCCCTGTTGTTTTTAAATAAAGCAAGAATTTTACCTTTGAGACAAGTGCAGTATATTTTTTCCCCGAAACTGTAAGGAAACCATGGCAGTACTCTGTGTTAGCGAATGAACTGTTTATCTTCATCAGGGACGACGAAAGTACTGATGAGGGTGTTGGCCTCCTGAAGTGTGATTTAAGACTTCATCAGAGACTGCATGGATGTGTAAGTATAGGCCAAGCAGTAATTCAGTACTAAGACAAGATGGAGATAATGGGACGATTAAAATGGAAGTTTGGCAGAGGTTTACAGTTATGGTTTATATTACCCGTGACTTTCAACAGAATTGTGCTGTCATACTACATAATTTCTTACCTAGGTGTAAAAAGTGAAATTCTTGTGAATTTTAAGCACAACTGAAAACCCTAACCAGGGGCGTGGCCAGTTAACAAGGAGTTTCCTCCCTTTGCAGAAACAGAGCTGCATTTCTAAACCTGTTCCCTCCTTTCTGCTGCCTAGATTTCTGCATGCATTTTTAATAACTTAACAGCTAATTCCCAGTGAGGACATATATAATGTAGCTACAGAGGATACCAGTATGAATTGTATAAGCTGTGACTGGCATCACTGAAGCTGTGCAGATGGAGTGAGACTAAGTTTTTGCAGAAGTGGAGCTGTAAGTTATATCACTGGGTATCACTGGGCATTCTCAAGTGAAGATTTTGTGACCACATCCTCCTTCCCACCTTTTTTTTCCACTAGGTAGCATGGTACAAGAAAAATAAAATCCCATCTCAGCAGGAAAACCAGTTTTGGAAAATAATTCTTTCAATAGCTGACATCCTATTTAATTATGTACAGCTCATCTTTCAAGTTACCTATTTTCCCAGCTTTGAATTTCTTGTCTGAATGCTTCATTTGCAAAGACATAATGTTCATAGAATCCTATAATCATAAACTGCTCTCTGATTTAAAACTAAACAAAACAAATACCCTACGAAAGCTAATTTCCGTAATTTTCTCTTGGCCAGACTCCTACATTTTTATAGAATTTCATCCAGTCCAGAGAACAAACTATGCAGCAGCACTTTTTTCCAAGCATTCATGGCTTCTATTGTCTTTGGATAAAATTTTCTCTTGCGCAATGAGCCTGTTTGGGACCTTACAGTACCTTACATTGCATGTAACATTTCTGGGGTGAGGGATGAAATAGCACAACAGTCTTCAGCAGCATTCTGCTAATTTTCAAGTTGTCCTAAAGATGTCTTGCTCACACAACGAAAAGAAGCTTCAATATTCATCATTTGAGAAGTGAGAGCTTTAACTCTTGTTTCAAGAGTGAGTGCTGTGACATCACAAGGGACAGGGCCAACATTCCTCTCCAGTATCCACGAGCATTTCACATAAATTTGTTTTCAGCTTTACCTTGCTTTCAGTTTTCACTCCTTGCTCATGTTTTGCCTCAAATTATTGCTGGAAGCTACATATTTTAAGCGAATATCTCCAGGTAACCGCGAAGACTGAACTTGCAAATGTGAAATCTTTTCTGTGATGGTTGAACACAGATGGACTTAGCATATTCAGCAGTAATCATGCAGCACAACATGGAGGCTGTAGGTGCAAGAGTGAACAGTAGATCTGACTATTAAAATATGTCACTGTTCCTTCATTGAAGTGCAAGAATTGCTTTGAGCGGTGTCACAATATCATAGAATAGTCAGTGTTGGAAGGGACCTCTGAAGATCGTGTAATCCAACCCCACTGCCTCAGGAGATTCTAAACACCTAAAGCAGTGTTGTTTGATGGCCCCTGGCAGGGGTACTGACTGCCAGGTGAGATGTTCCTTTCTGTTATCCATCCAAAGCCGAGCTAGACATTAGCACACTCACAGCATGACTTGCAAGGCAGCTGAAAGTGGGTCACAACCATTGCACTGTGAGTAGGATCTGCGGTCTTGCTAGAAACCATTCAGACACATAGGCTCAAGACTGTGATACCTGGCAAACCCTAGTCTTCCACCATCCAGTAATAAGTTTAAATGGAGAATTTGGAGGATAACTTGAGCTAGCTATAATATTCTTCACTGCAATTCCTGTACATCTGACAAAAGCTGAACAAGCCAATCTGATCTTCACATTGCATAAGTTAGAGGTCCAACTACTTGTTGTCAGGTGAAGTGCAAAGCAAGAATTCCATACAGTAACAATTTGGGAAAAACTTTCCCAGAAAGTGTATGATTGCAGGAATTTTATGAATGGCTAAAGTAAGAAATCTGCCAAGTGAAGGTTTTTCGATAAAGTATTTGCTTGCTTCTATTTAGTGTTATAGAGCTGGTTAGTCCACTTGCCTTCCAAGCTCACATTGTATTGTGGACCTACAAACAGACTGCAAATGGCTAGCTAGTTAGAGAGACAGATGGAACACAGGGCTTTATTGTTCCTTTTTTTTTTATTAAGAAAACGGGTATCCAAATTAAGTGTTCAAATTACCATGACCAACTCATGTATGCTATTTGCATGACTTGCTAAGGCTTTTGCAGATTTCAGGAAATTCATTTGCCTTTGGAAATGGAGGCTTCAGTGTTCAAATAGAGCACTTACCCTTCATCTCAGTAGGTGCTTGATGGAGCTGAACAGCTGCACCAGCTTGAAAAGAGTTACTATTGTGCATTGCACATTATGGTCCTGAAAGCAAGAACTGACTGCTGCCAACCCACATGGCTCTTCACATTCACTGCTGGTAAGTACCCTCCAGTTGAGAAAGTGATGCTACTGAGCATTTTTGTCTGGTTTGCTTTCCCCCATGGTGATATACCTCTATGGACAAACCTTTTCTCCTGCAGTTACCATCCTGAAGCTAGGAAGACTGTAAAGGATGCTCTTATGGGTGATACAGGTGGAAGACAAAGAGCTGATCTCTGATACATTGTCATTAACTCTGTGCTTTTTCTCTGGTTGTAATCCCTTGATGACACCCCTGTTTAGGTAGCACTAAATACTCACTATTTAGTCCACACAGTCCATCGAGAAAGAGGAGGACGTTGTATTGCAATGGTTGACTCATTTTGAGTGCCAAGCGCAATAGTGCTCGTCACAAAAAAATAGTGCTATATTCAAGTGCACTCCATGCAGTCTTCCCCACATGCTCTTTAAAGCATTGTATTCTAACTAGGCAGGAGGCTCGTATCTGATGATGACCAGTGCTGGCTTCTTGCTCTGCCGGCTGGCAGGTGCGGGTAGTCCTGCGGCGGCAGCACAATCAACCCCTGTGGAGGAAAGAGTCCTTCACACCACTCAGTGGCAATCTCTCCTGCCAATTAAGGGGATTTGTGGATGAAATCCAAGGGGAATTGCAACCCATTTGCCTTGGCTGGGAGAATGAAGGCTCTGGTCGGTGTAGGCGGGGCTGTAGGCAGGGAGAAAAGGAAAGAGCTGTTTGCAAACAGCTCCCTTTTGGGAGACATACATGAACTGGAGGCTATTTTAAGCTTAAAACCAAAGTGCAACTTTTGAAAGGACAAGGAGAAATTTTTAACCCTTCATCTCTTGCTACACCAGCAGGCACTTGGAGCAGACTACAGAACAATATTTTTAAATACTCATGTCTATAAATATACGATATGTATTTTTAAATGCTCACGTCTATATATATACAATATGTAAGTGAAACATCACTGAGAATTTTTGCACTGTTTATTCACTTTTGGTCATAATGACGTGATTTTGATACTCACATCATGAACACAAGTCTGGAACAAAATACAGCATCAAGGCAGATGGATATGCAGCAAAAAGGATGTCTTCTGTGGGTGTAGGAAGTAGACGGGAACCCCAAAAGACTTAAGTCGCCCACTATACTTTCCAGTCAGTCAGAACAAAGCGAGAGATATCATTTAGTGATTTTAGGTGTGTGCATGAAATATCATCTGGGAAAAGCACGAATATTTGACAGTCTTGCCCCACCAAAAGTAGGATTTTAACTTTTTTGGAGGTAGTACCTTCGCACTAGTTCTGCTGCTCAGTGGCAGAGGTGCTGGGCTGTGCTTCTTCTCAGGTAACATCTGGGGTTAAGTGAAAACCCAGTAGACAGAGACTAAAGGCTATCTCTGCCTAAAATCAGAAATCTTGTCCCTCCTTCTCCTTTTCAGAGGCTGTCTTAGTCAAACCAGTGAGGCTGCTTTGTAGTGCTGCTCTCTGATAGATCAATAATCATCACCACTATATGTTTTACAGAATGTGAGCTTTGAGTTAGTGAATGCAAAACAGCCTTACAAAAACAGGTATGAGTATGACAATTTTTGCATTAACTGATTTTTTCGCATTAAAATATCGCAGGTAAGGTTCAGTTGTCATGAATCATTGGACCCATGTTTTCTCTTATGCAGTCCTGCCACAAACCACTCTCTCTCATAGCTAGCAAAAATCAGTGAAAGTAAGTTTTCCATGGTCAAACGGTCCTTAATCAACACCAAGATGTTCTGTTGCTCAGTGGCAACATTCCTTTCTGTGAATGAAAACGTAAAGGATATAACCTGTTGGTAGTTCTGCAGGCTTAATCCTGAAATAAAATGTTAGCTTGTTCTCTAAACAGCCTTATCTCATTATATTGAATTTTAAAGTTGAAGAAAATATACTTATTAGAAACTGGGATGCATAGAGCATCCATTAAACACTTAAAAAAAATAAATAGTTTTGCAGTTTTGTGTCTTCCAGAGAGGAATTCTGCCTTTGCCATTCCTACAAAGGGGTCTCCCATTATAATGATCTCCATCCACTCAGCTACTGAGATCTCAGAAGTCCTTTTGTTTTCGTGGTGAGGGGTGCTAGGATAAAAATAAAATTTTAAAGAGTTAATCATAATTGTGTATCTCTATCATACTTGTATATCTCTGTTGGCACCATGCACTGGTAGAATTATGTCTAGTGTTACCTTTCTACAGTAGCATCTCTTGGCTTCCAAGACAAATACAGCTTGTATATCTGCTGTTTAGAAACAGGATGTCCTGACACAGGACCTCTAGAAGCTCTATGGACTGCTCGAGGACATGCTTGTGCACAGGAAAACTGCATTGTGAACATGGCATGGAATCAGCTCCTCAAAAATTCCTGACAGTAGTCTTTAAATGCTCCTTGCTGCCCTCTTCCTCCACACATCCATCGTCAAGTATGAGATGACTAGAGGATATTTTTTTCTTTTTTTTTTTTTTTTGCCATTGAGGTGCAATGTTAATTACAGGATTATCCTGAACACTCCGGGACATGTAGGCAGCTGGTCTCACTGCTGTGTGTGGGTAATAAACACCATGCACATTTCCTGTTTCCTGATCTCACACTGAGTATATTTATAAGTATGTAGATTTGATGGTTGATTTCAACATTTATCATTGTTTCCCAGATCATTTCCGTCTTTCCTCCTCCCCAAAGAACACTCCTTCCTGAATTGTATCAAAGTAAAGTACATTTCTGGGTGGTGAGCGTTTGTTTCCGGACAGGTAACACCCAGCAGAAACAGATAACTCCATTGAGTTGATGTTTCAGCGTGCAGATATTTTTGCAGAGCCACGAAATCCCAACACAGCTCCTGCACGTCCTACTAATGTTGGCATAAAACCAACTCTTTGCCAGCTGGTATGGATCAAACTTTTTTACTGTTAGTTTTACTTTGAGCTACATATCATATGGCAGTTGGTGGTGTACTTACATGTAAAGAAAGAACAGAGATTAATCCAGACAGTGAAGTTACATATAAGCCTTCATCTTTGCCCATGTACTGTATTTCCAGAGATTCATCTAGTCTTGTTTCGTGTCTGGCATAAATGTGATGGTTCTTCATTGCACATAGGATAAATTCTATGGCACTAACAGGTGCACAGAAATTTTGTTTTATTGGAAGCTTTATTTTTATAAGGTCTGCATATTACATTTTGTTCTTTTTTGGGATAGGATTTTTCATACTCTTCAAGATTGGGGTACTCATTTCTTACCTTGTCTTAGGCAATTCCTTACATTTAAAAGATGTTTGTTTTTCAAAATAAGCCCCTGTTTCTGTAAAAAAATCTTAGTATTGGCAGAAGATGATATTTTGATGACAGTATTGACTGTCTTCTTTTTCCCCAGTAAGCTCTTCTAGCATGGATGTCAGCCAGATCTACATACATTCATGACTCTCTATTGACCTACTCCTGAACAGTAGGAGCTTTTAAAAAAAATTCTGTACTTGCACAGTCTTGTTTTGGATCCAGCTTGGATATTTAACAGTTTTTCGCTTATCTTGGAGATCTGAGAAAAGTCCATTTCATAAAGGTCACTGATGCAAATATGTTCTATACTGCATTCTGATTTCAGTGATTTAAACTGTGTATCTTCACATGAAGGACTTCTTAGGCTCTTAGTTTTCTCAAAACTTTCCTTAATATTCAGCCAACCTGTCTCTTCCTACTCTTCCCACAAAAATAGTTCTCTTAACTTTTCTGTCTAAAAGTTACAAAAGTAGTATTACTAAGCTTTAGTGTCAGTTTTTCAAGTAGCGATGCAGGGGTGTTGTGTCATGGTGATTATTAAATTTCATGAGCTATTTGGCCAAGTGCTTTCTGAAAATTATTTTAAAGTTTAAGCAACAGCCAGCTAAAACTAACAAACATGCACCTAGAGCAAAGAAAATTAACTCTTTCTGGAGGGGGTTTAGGCTAGGCTATATTTAAGTGAACTGGACATACACAGGTTCTGCGACCTCACAAGATGCACCTGTGAGTGCTGAGAGAGCTGGCCCAGGTCACTGTGGAATGATTCTTGGTTATCTCCGCAAGGTCATGGTGATCAGGAAAGATCCCTGATGACTGCAAGAAAGTAAATATCACTCCTGTCTTCAAGAAGGGCAAGAAGGAGAACCTGGGGGAGCACTTCTCAGCCTCACCTTAATCCCCAGGAAGATTGTGGACTAAAATACTCTGAAAATTATTTCAAAACACATTGAGGACAAGCAGGGTATTTGAAGAAGTCAATACGGATATATAAAGTGAGATCATGTCTGACCATTCTCATAGTCTTCTACAATGATAAAAAAGGGCTTTATGGATGAGGGGACAGGGCAAGAAGTAGATGCTATTAAGCTTGATTTAATAAGGTTTTTGCCACTATCATAGAAAATGCTGACAAGGCTGATGAGATATAGGCTAAATACCTTCACAGTGAGGTAGATTGAAAGCTGTCAAAATCTCTTTACTAGGTAAGGAGATGTGAAAGCAGCACGAATTCCAGCCGGAGTGTAATCACTTCTGGTTTACTCCAGGAGTCAGTAGTAGGTCCAACAGTGTTAACACCTGTTTTAATGATCTTAATGATGGGACAAAGTGCACACTCAGCAAATTTGCTGAAGATACAAAACCAGGAGGAGTGGCTAGTTACATCAGCTGTCCTTGCTGCTCTTCAAAGGGACCTGGACACACTGGAGAAGTAGGATGCCAGGAACTCCATGAATTTAAATGAATGGAAAGAAAAGTCTGTATCTGGAAAGGAATAATTCCATTCACCAACAAAGACTGAGAACCAGCCAGCTGGAAAGCAGCTTTGCAGAAAAGGTACAGGGGGTCCTGGTAGACAGCAGTCTGACCATGAGTCAGCAATGTGCCCTTCCCATGAAGAAATTCAACAATATCTCGACCTGCACTAGAAGGCAAGACAGACAGATCAAGTGATGTGATCCTTTCTCTCCGCTTAGCACTGGTGAGACCCTCCCTGGAATGCTGCATCCAGTGCCGGGCTTTCCAGTACAAGAAAGACAGACATACTGTGGAAGATACAGTGAAAAGTCACTAAAAAGTTGGAAGTACAGATGCATCTGCCATATGAAGACAGGTTGAGACTTCTGCAACTGTTTACCCTAAGGAAGGCTCAGGACACTCTAATCTATAATACCTGGTGGGGCATTAAAGACGATGGAGACAGAATCTTCTCACCTGTGCTCAGTGACAGAATAAGAAGTGGTGGGTACAAAGTTAACTGAAATGCAGTAAGTACTGCTTAAACATAAGTTTAAAAAACCCTCACTTTTTCTTTTCATAATGGCAATGACAGTCGAACACTGATGAAGAGCCCACAAAGGTTGTGGGGTCTCCATCTTTGGAGATAATCGAACCCAACTGGACATATCCCTGAGCAACCTGCTACAGCTGTCTCTGCTGTAGACTCTCTGCCCTGCCTCTAATAAGCAGAGGTAGGACTGGCCAATCCCTAGAGGTGCTGGCTAGCCTCAGCCACAGTGTGGTTTTATGATTCTTCTCCTGGAAGGTGCCCCTGACGACAGCACAGGGGCTGGAACTACATGACCTTGAAGGTCTTCTAAACCAAAGCATTCTGTGATCCTATGATTCTGTGACTAAGACAATTAAATCCAATCAAAAATAAATTTTCTCTAAGTTTCTAATTAGTAAAAGAAAATGGAGCTTAAGAGTCAAAGTAGCTGTGTGGAAAAAAAATTACACAAGAGATGGCACTCTTTTCGGAAGTTGTTTCTGAGCAGGTTAATTTCAGCAAGAGAAATTAACAGTGCAGAGCCGTGAGTAAATTGTAAGATCAACTCCAAATGCTGTTAGCTCATTATTACATTTGTGAAAAATCTTTCCTTGCCTGGAAAGTCCTTCTTAAGACTTTGAAGATCTGTATTTGAGACTAAAGATAAGATACCACATGCAAAACAGAAGAGATACTGCATGTCCTTTTAGTGACTCTTCCCAAAATGCTCATTGAACGTGTTTAAGACCTAGATTACATAATTCGGGTAGATTACTTCTGGGTTAGTGCCAGCAAGCTGCTTACTCTGAGAAGGTGAAATTCTCCCCAAACTACAGCAAAATTATTGCTGCCAAAACCGGGTTGAATACTTTCCAAGAGTATTTCCAAATAAAACTCCTCCATTACTCATTTGGATGCCAATAAGCAGGTCAAATTTAAACTTTGGAACTTTAAATGCAGTGCAATCCAAGAGCTCATTTGGTACATTTTCATGACTAGCAGAATTTTTTTTCTGTTTTTGTTTTAGCTATTAGAGGACATTTTCTTTATTAAGAAATAAGTTGCTTGTCCTGGCTTTACTGAAGTTATCAAACTTTTTGTGCTCTTACATAGAACAAAAGAAATGGAAAAAAAAATTACTAAGATTAATTGCCTTCTCAATTAAATCGGTGAAAAAAAAGGGTCATAATTTTGATTTATACTATTGTAACTGAAGAGACGATGCATTTTTCATTTGGAAGTTTATTATGAGTGTGTAGAAATCTAGTTGTCCTTTCATGGTTTTTTTTTTCATAATGAAAGTTGGTCTAATGATTAAATGTTTAGTAAATTAACTCATGACACTGCCTGTATCAAATACAACTTGTCAGGCATTGTGTGTATAACTTTGTAAGTGGAACATCCTACTAAGTAAATTTAATAATAAAAAATAATAGTATAAATTCAAAAGATATAATTAGGAAAAAAATAGTAACCAGTTACGCATGCAATTATTTTTCATTTTTAACACCCATTGTACTTTATAAATTTAGGTCTCTTATGGGTCTTTGATGTCTACCAGAACACACTCTGCCAGATTTCACTTTTGTGTTACTTCAGGGACTGTTATGAAACTACTCAGGGATACATTTGGTCCCCTGAGGCACCTTTGCAGGTGGAGAGGGCAGTTGACTTTATACAGTCATGCACAGTTAGCTGTGAAATTTTCAAGTACACAACACTAAATCACATTATACACATCAAGTATTTATGTATATGGCATGTACGGGTGTTTATGGATCTGCTGAACGCCAAATGGCTTCTTAATGAGAGATCCGTACACAGGGAATGATTGTAACTTTCAGTCTGTGTAAACACATTGTTTTCAATAAGTAGTCTCTAGAAAGGCATTTTAATTCTAAATACAGTGAGACTTTGAGGACAAAAAAGTGGAAGGTAGAAGAAGAGAGATTGAACTGATCCACTCTCAAAAATGGAATTGAAATGGGGAAAAGGTCTTCACAGAAAAGAATTTTGAAAAGTCTCAAAACACTTCAAAGAAAAGGCTAATGAAAGACTGAGAAAAATGATTCACCATTATTTAAGAGGGGAAAAAGCAAAATAGAATAAAAAAACCCCTAGATGTTTGCAACAGAAAAGTAGGATGAAGCAGAATGGCCTTAATAAATCTAACTGTAAAGAAAAATTGAATTAAAAAAAAATCAAAGAAATAACTAAAGTAAAGACAAGGGGGAAAATCAGGGATTAAACTTTTTGTAATATACATACAGTCTGCTCTTGATTTACAAAATGACCACACCAAAAAACCTCTGTTCTTTGGATTCCACCAGTGCAGTGAACCTGCTAGAGAGATCTGAGATCCACATCTGTTCTGCGATCTTTAACGTAGCACGATTTTATAAAATTTCCATCTACCCATCATATTCTTCTTATATGCTCTGGATGAACTGGGATTTTAGCTACACCTGGACAAGGGCAAAAAAAATCTTGATCTATCTCTGGTCTTTCTTGACCCTTATCCTTAGAAAGTGCTAGCACAGCTTTTTGAAGGGCTGAGGTGAATTCTTGCGAGGAAGTTTGCTGACTCACTTTAACTTTGTTATGAAAGAAAACCCTCTCTGTTTTGTAGAAGGAGGGGGAAAAGAGGGTTAGAAGGCAAAAGCATGAAGAAGCATACTTCATGCGTGTATGGAGCATGTGGGAGAAGGTTTTGGCGTTTCAAGCAGAGTCAGCAGAGAGCATTCCTCAACAGTATCAATTCCACTCCATGGAGTTAACCACACACTCTGCTGCTGACACATCTCTGCATACATGCCTGCTTTAACGTATCTCTGCTCTCCTTTCTACTAGCCAGGCTCTGATCCAGAAATCCTTATCCTGATAATAGAGAAGGATCAATCCTTTCTGTTTCTGGCATAGCTCCCACCACTTGCTTTCTCCAAAACTCACATGGAAGCCTGCCCCTTGCTGCCCAGCTAGGCATTTTCAAAAGGACATCAAGTTCCTGGTCTGTGGTAAGAATCCTGATGCCAGCAACTCTATAAAGTACCCATGAAATCAACTGGAGGGCAAAGGAGCATGGCTGTAGGAGGAGAAAATGGGAGAGGGGTCAGGAGGAGAGTATATGCAGGGCAGGCAGGGTGTAGGAGATATGGTTAGCTGTGGGAGGAAGGCCAGGGAGAGGAGTTTTGTATGCTCACAGTGCCTTGCTTTGCTAAGTTCAGTGCTGTCATTTGTCAAAAGTATTTTCTTGTCTGTTTGTTGTGACAATTTTCTTATGCTTTATATGCATGTTTTGATCATAGCTGATGGGACAGGCACCAGTGTGCTAGGATCCCTGTGGGCTAACTCATTTATTGTTTACAGCTGGCTATGGATTCACAGGTAAATTCAAAGCAGTTTTTGAAATAAAACTTCTTTCTTTTTTGACATCTTACAGCTCTTCTCCAAATAACTGAACCTGATATTTCAAAATATACCAGTGGACCGATTTACTTTCCACATAAGGATTGTTCTGACTTTCCTACCAGTGGTATTTTCCCTGTGTGCTGTGGATAAATGCTCCCCTCTGTCAATGCTTATGGCGTTGTATATAACTTGTGCCTATGGAAGTCTGTGAGATATGGAAATAGCTTCTCAGTCCTTTCTTTACTATCCATTCCACTTTGTGAATTTCTCTTCACAGCCCCAGGCCAAGAGAGTTAAAAAGAAACCCAAAAAGTCTGCTCCCTGCACTGCTCATGTAAAAAAACTGAAGTGATTAATCTGAAATAAAATTATTTTTATTGTTATTGCTATCACAGAGAAGTTCTAACTATAGTACAGCTTTTTGGAAAGATAATTCAGCTATGCCATAAATTTCCACATAGAGACAAGCATTGAAAATGGAAAGCCAAGATATAAAAAGAGCTATCCTTGCAAACCCTTTGTGTAGCTCTAGCATCTGTTCTAGGCATGCCAGCCAGCGGGGACCTCTAGAGGCTACTCATGGCTTCATCCTCCTGTGCGTTGGCATCCATCATACAGGAGATGCATCTAAATACTCCACCATCTGTGGGACAGCCATTTGCTCCCATGGTGCATACATGAAAGTCCCACAGCTTTCTCATTCTGGACCATATGCTGCTCTCATTTATATCCCATGGATTTGGAACTGAGGCATAGTGTAAATGGGAAAGCCTAGTAATCAGGATCTGCTGTTTAATTTATGCAAAACTGGGCCATTGTTATTCTGCAAATCATATGGTACACATTTTAGGAATCCATCATTTACATAAAGATAGGGGTGCCCTCAAAAGTAGTATGTGTATGAAGACGCACATCTGAATCACTGAATTCACACCCAGATTTCTATTACTACCTCACTTCCAGGCTCTGTGATGCTCATTTCTCACTTTTAAGTTAGATCGTTGCAGACACAAAGACAAAATTTGCATCTGGGCTAGGTTTCCAAACGCCTTCAATATTTAGTTGCACACGTAGTTTTCAGTCACTCACTCTCTATTTTTAAAAAGTCCTTTTCTGCAAAATTAAATGAAGACTGTCTTTTAAAACTATGTTTTATTCATGTTTTTGTGAATTAAAATACTGAATTGGCTCTACTATGGACATGAACTATGTTATCTGTGTTTCAAGTCAGATGATGTGGATTTTTTTTAATATATTTGCCTAATCGATCTGGCCAACATGAACAGTGAAACTCATTTTATTGCTTCCATCAATGCACACTCATATGCAATTCTATTCCTTTCATGATGCATACTTTTCAGTATGTTTGATTCCAAGTATTGTGAGTATTGTGAGTCTTTTGTTGATGCCAAGCTGTTGGGACCAGAGCACTGCAGTTCTGAGAGCACCACCATGTAGCGTGAGAGGAAACTGAACTTTGACTAAGCTAACCTTGCTCACTCTTGTATGTGCCAGTCTTTATTAGTTAGGCACCTGGTCCTGGCTAGAAAAAGAAACAAAAACAGGAGGCTGCAACAGGGCAAGTTCCTCATTGAATTTATTACCGATTTGGGTGTCCTTATGCTTTTCTCAGATGACATGGGTTTTCTTCTGTTGCCACGAATGAAGGCTAGTGCATAATTCACCAAACTGTTAGAATAATAGAATCATAAATTATCCTGAGTTGGAAGGGACTTAAAAAGATTATCAAAGTCCAACTCCTGGCACTGCACAGGACAACCCCCAGAATTTCACTGTGTGTCTGAAAATGCTGTCCAAACTCTTATTGAGCTCTCTCTGCCACCTTCCTGGGGAGCCTGTTCCAGTATTCAACTACCCTCTGGATGAAGAACCTGTCCAACCTAAACCTCCCCTGACACAACTTCAGGCCATTCCTTTCAGATCCTGTCACTGGTCACGACAGAGAAGAGATCAGTGCCTACTCCTCATCCCCTCACAAGGAAGCTGTAGGCTGCAATGAAGTCTCCCCTCTGTTTCCTCTTCTCCAGGCTGAACAGACCAAGTGACCTCAGCTACTCCTCACACGGCTTCCACTCAAGGCCCTTCACTGTCCTCATTGGCCTCCTTTGGACACTCTCTAATAGCTCAGTGTCTTTCTTGTATTGCAGTGCCCAAAACTGCCCCCAGCACTCGAGGTGAGGCTGCCCCAGCTCAGAGCAGAGCGGGACAATCCCCTCCCTTGCCCGGCTGGCGATGCTGTGCCTGATG
>VWZT01006322.1:470834-487988 GCA_013397055.1 Pachycephala philippinensis
TGCTCACCCATTTCATAAGGCATTTATTGTGTTGTGCACAGGACATTTTTTTTCAGGAGGATACTGTGAAAGTATTGAAAGCGTTACTGAAATCCAAAAAGATTACATGTTCTGGCTCCCCTTGATTAACTAGGTTGGTTACCTTGTCATAAAAGGAAATTAGATTTGACAAGCAGGACTTTCTTTTCATGAAGCTGTGCTGTCTCTGATCGATACCTGCCTGTCCTTCAGGTGTTTTTCAATAACTCCCAGAATAATAATCTTTTCCATAATTTTACCAGGCACTAAAGTGAGACTGATAGGCCTTTTGTTTCCAGAATCATCCTTCTTGAAAATTAGGACTTTAGCCAGCTTCCAGATCCCAACTGGGATCTCTCCAGAGTCCAAGACTGTTCATATATCATTGAGAGAGACCTTGCAATGACACCAGCCAGAGCTTTCAGTGTTCTCAGATGAATCCCATGAGGCCGCATGGACTTAAAGGGATCCAGCTGGAGCAGAAGATCCTGCACAAATTCAGGGCCTACTGTGTGTTTATCATTTTCGCAGTCATGGTCCTCCAGCTCAGGGCACTGGGACCCCCTTAGTTTGTCTTCAGTGATGAAGATCTAAGCAAAGAAAGTTAGTGGACTAGGATTTTGGTATCTAGATGCTTTATGGATTTGAACTCCAGTGCCTTCCTCCTAGTACCAAGCAGGTATTGCCTCCACCACTGTATCACTGAGGCAAATCATTGAAAAACCACTGGTGACACAGGAGGGCACACTTATCTCTGTCACTATGAAGAGCTTTATTAGGACAGGCTGTCCCATTTGTGGGTTTCTCTGATAACTCTCACTTAAAGATCCTCCTCAGTAAATGAAATAGTCTAGCAGTCTTCAAAAGGAAAAAAAAAATTGAAGAGCTGCTCCCTTCCTTATGCTACTACTCAGTTCACCTTTCCTTTACTTTTTGCAACACCAACAAGTAATACGGAGGCTAAGAAAACACAGGTAAGCCCACTCCAGATTATTTTAGCCTTTGAGCAAGCTAGCAATGGTGCTAATATCATCAAGTTATTTCAAATATTCATTAAAAAGCTATAGAAATTGGAGAATTTTGCTATCTTATGACAGTGAAGAATTACTATGATGGGTTGCAATTGGTACTTGCTGAGTTCCTGGAAAGAAGTAAGTGGGATGAAATAAGCTTTAGCCAAGTTGCATATGTCATTAAAGTGATGCCACCATCTGGTGAGCTATCATTTTTCACAGCACAGTGTCTTGATACCTCTCAGCAGCTGAGCAGGTACTTCAAAGTCTGTGGTTTGAGCTCAGCTCACCTGTGTCTGGAAAGATGCCCCGCTAAGGACCATGCTCAGAACAGCTGTCTTTGGGTCAGATGGGGTGTGTCAAGGAAAGCAGCCATTTCAGCCGTGAGCAAGGGAGATGTGACAGTGAGACCCTAGATGGGTATGGTTTCATCATGGATTTTATGATTTCCCTACTGGGGTGAATTTCCATACCTAGTAGTGAGGCCAAGTCACCAAAGGGTTATTAAAACCACAAAAGGTTGTGAAAGGTCTTGCACATGTAATAGCATGAAGATCTTACTTTTATGGTACAGGCAATGCAAAATGAACATTAATCCCAGAAATATTAGCAAAGTCTGAATGGCTATGCAGCCTGGCAACTCAAGACAGGCAGGCTTCTATCAATTTTTAAGGGTACTTTTAAATATTACAAAAAATGTTAGTGCTTAATTAAATACAGCCCTCCCTCCTGGAAAATCTGTACTTGTCATGTTGTACTGTGTGAAATTTATATTCTGCCTATGGTAATAAACCTGCATCTTTCTTTTCAACTTTAGTACTGAGGGGAGCAAATTTTTCCTTCAATCTTGTCAAAATATCACTGACTAATTTTAGATGTTTAGCTCCTCAGAGAGCAACAAATGGAAAGGTTTTTTTGTCTTTCACAGGGACAAGCCCTTCTCATGTATTATTGCTGTGTGATTGATAGAAGTACTGAAAAAATGGGTGAAAGGCTTTGCGGTGTTATGTGTTACATTCCATTTGCTTTTACAGGTCTGTTGATTTTAAGAGGCTAGTCCCCTCATTCAGAGTATTCTTTATCTTTGATCCTAACTTCGTTTTCCAGGATGTGTATTAATTACAGTCTCCTGGGTGCCTGATTTCATCTCTCTTCTTTCTTGTTCACATATCTGATCAGAGAACTTAGTGTCACTGAGGCATATTCATCCTAAGCTTTGTAACCATTCTCCTGTTCTACATATTATGTACTTTATATATTTAAATGTCAGCTGTCTGGTAATGATCAGCAATGTGGGACTGATTACTGGCTTTCAGGAGAACTGTGGAGATTGTAAATAATACAGTCTGTTGAGTTTGATGAAGAGATGTTAAACTTTCTATGATTCATGTACCCAAGAAGCATGTTAGTCAAGAACAGATCTGTTCCTGATTATCTTGGCGTCTTTATAGAACATTGTGCATTTCTCTAATCATTCACAAAATATTCCACCTCATTACAGGAAACTGATATTTGTATACAGACAAGACACAGATAACAGGGGTCAGAGGGAGGAGACAGGAGCATATTCTACATTTCAACTTACTCTGTATTCCATCATAGGGGTCCTCACACGAGTTTCTAAAAACCCAAAGAAGTAGAACAATTTGCCTATAATGACTTTATTTAACTTGATAGTAGTTTGTACTAATTACTTTAACAGGTTAACTCTCATTTAACAGTTTTTCTTCTTTCTGCTGCTCCTTCTTTGGTTTCAGGTAAACATCTCAATGGATTTCATTCTGCCATGGACTTTGGGTTTTGGAGTGACTTTTGAGTTTCTCTGTCAACAGTTAATGACACCACTAACATCTAAATCATCATGGAGAATCGAATTTTGTGCTGTAAGTGTCATGACTAGCATCAGCTATTGCAGGAAAAAATAAAGACTCACGGTCTTGGCATACTTATAATAAGGAAGAACAGCATAGTAAACTATTTCACTTTTTAATGAGATTCTAAACATAACAGTTCATCATACACGGCCCCACCAACTTAACTGCCTATATAAGCCACCATGCAGTTCACCCAGCTATTGTTCAGAAAAAGCTACAGGTCTTTGATAAATTATAGCTGTGCCTTTGGATGGATAATCCCAGGTTCTGGTAGGAAAAATATAAGTTCAAGTTCCAATATCTATTTTGTTCATGCTACATATTAATGTACACTCAACAGGTTTTGGGGAAAAAAAGAGGAAAATAAGAGTTACTGTTCAGAAAGTAAAGAAGATGCCTAGAAAATACCTCTGACATTTTTTGAACAGAAGCTCCCTTCAAGTTTCTGAAGTTATAAATGAAACAGTGTAAGAAAAACAGACTCAGTATTTCCCAAAACCATCACACTAACTGTTTCATGATATAACTTTCATTAGTACACTTTCATTTGCCTGCAGTAGTGAATATGTAGAATATACTCTCCTATATTATAGTTGAGTTCAATGCTTGCACTGACATCTACTGGTAAAATAATATTTTTAACTATTACATGTGATATTTAAGGTAAAAAATTACAAGCCACGTAAAAAAATTACATACCACAAGTTGTGGTATAAGAAAACATTACTTTGTGCAAGTACTTATTTTCCTTTGCCTTTGTTTTTCTTCTAAAACAACTAACTATGCTATTTTCCTTACATCTTGCTAATAATGGAATATATTTTAAGAATCTCTATTTTCATTGTAATGAAATATACCATTTATATATATGTTTAAGATGTATATATTTGTAACTAAACATGCCACACAATTTGACTACTTTGACTGGTATTTGAGTCGGTTGGTATACCAACCGATTTGGCTGGGGTTTTTTAGCACTCCCTAGTGATGCATTGAAAGGGAATGGGGATGCTACAGGATAATTTGGTACTAAACTAATGTCATTGCAATGACATAACATGTATACAATGCAAATTTAACATTAGGCATGGGTTTTACGAGTCAGCTTTAAACAGCCCTAGTATGGCATCAGAACTGCAGTATTGTGACTCTGACGGTAGAGACATCCTGCACCACAGTGTCTGCATGAGCACAGAAAAACAACCAACTCTCTCCTGCCATCACCTCTGACTGAAGTTGTTTTGACACTTCTTGGATGAATTTTTAATTTATAGCTGCCCAAGCACATCATGAAATAGAATGGAATTCCATTAAAAATGAACGTGCTAAAAAGCTGATAGGGAGGGAGCAGTAAACATGAATGTTCACAAATCATGTCCTTAAAGCACAGAAAGACAAACAAAACAGAACTTAAAAATGCAATAAAATTTCAAGGGAATGTGTCCTCAGCTATTTAAGACACAAAAGAGATTATGTCAGTCTATTTTTTAAACATCATTCTGCAACCTTAAAATAGATAACTTTTGCTATATTTTAGTTGTTTTCTTCCTCAAAATCTGGGAAAGAAAAAGATACGTTAGGCTACCACCTTTTAAATAAAGTTTCACTGCCAGATTTCCAGTTGTATTTTAAAAAAGTCCAGTGTAGGGAATGTTCTCTCTGATTTTGGCTGAGCCCTCTGATTACATATCAGAATTTTTTATCTTGACTAGAGGAGGAAGACACATTGGGTACTCTGCCAGTTCAGGATGGAGAAAAAAGACTAAGAAATAAGTTCCTCTGAGATTTAATAGGAAATTTATATGCTTTGTCTTTCTAATATCCTTTGGAACAATTTGTGGAATCTCCCACTGAATGAAGTTGCAGGTTTGTATAGCAGCTGTTGCTTAATCTCTATCTATGCTTATCATTAAATCTACTTGCGCAAAACACCAACGTAACAGATTACAGGACTCTATTAAGTTGGACAGAGCAACACTTAAAAGTATTGAGTTATGGTGTACCTGCAGTCACACAGGAACTACAGTTTGACACACTTCTTAAAAATGCTTATATTTTTTATCTCATGTTTTGGACTTTATCAAAAGTGTAAGAAATTATGAAGTTGGAGATGCAGGTACAGTAGTCTTGATAAGTGATTAAATGCTTGTTTTGGGAGGTTGAAACACTGAGAGATATCACAGAATCATAGAATTAACTAGGCTGGAAAAGACGTTTGAGATCATCAAGTCCAACCTATGACCTAACACCACCTTATCAACTAAACCATGGCACTAAGTGCCATATCCAGTCCTTTTTTAAACACCTCCTGGGACAGTGACTCCATCACCTCCCCGGGCAGCTCATTCCAACGGCCAGTCACCTTTCTGTGAAGAATTTTTTCATAAGGACCAGTCTAAACTTCCCCTGATGCAGCTTAAGACTGTGTCCTCTCATTCTGTCAGTGGTTGTCTGGGAAAAGAGCCAAAGCCCCACCTGGCTACAGCCTCCTGGAAGGCAGTTGTAGAGAGTAATAAGGTCTCCCCTGAGCCTCCTTTTCTCCAGGCTAAACAACCCCAGCTCCATCAGCCTCTCCTTATAGGGCTTGTTGCCCTTCATCACCCTTGTTGCCCTTCTCTGGATGCATTCGAGTAGCTCAACCTCGTTCCTAAGTTGGGAGTTAATTATCAGTAGCTTTAAATGTGAGGATATTTTGAATGTGTGAAGATGTCATATTATTTTAATTTAAACATCATAAACACATTTGATAAATCCTTGTATGCTTCAGTTGTTATGAGGATACACAACTCACTGAGTTTGCCCAGAGGAACTGATGACCAATAGCCATGTTAAATGCTTTCCCTGTATGATGTGCAGCTTTCTAAAACTACAACAAATTACAAGCAAGCTGGCCCAATCTAAACATCTTAACATGACATGGTCTCATTGTAGCATTAGACAAGGCATTAGGAATATAAACTAATTTATATTAAATGGTTATTATTTTTGAAGTGTTTAAAATAATATTTGAAAAGGTATTTAAAACACTGGTTTGTTCTTCATATAGATAGTAACACTATGAAAACCAGCTTTTAGTTGGAGCCATCCAACTAAGTATTTCGCAAATATTAGTTAAAAACATGGTTCTTTTGCAGAGTTAATTTGTGAGAATTACATTCTTTTTATAATTTTCAATACAAAATAATCCTTACATATCATTTCATTATCCCTAAGGCTGTGGTAATGGAGAAACAAAACTGATATTCAGGGCTGCAAATACTGAATTTATTTAAGGTCTTATGGAAAGACTGCTGTAACTAGAAAGCCTAAATATTTGAAAATGAGTCCTCCTAAACAGACCTAGAGCTTACCTTTTATTTTCCAGCTGTAATCATACTGAGACAGAGCTTGCTCTTTTTACAAGGAGACAAAAGCGTGAATAGTGGTAAGTTGTTACAGATGCTTTTAGAAACTTTTCGTATAAGTAGATATAGCATTCAAATATTTAAATTAATAATTTTTCCGTCACATGCCTTATGTATTGGAAAATTTTGCCACCTGTGGCCAAACCTACCATGTACTTTATGACAGTAGACTTGATAACCACCTTTGAAGAACTTTCAGTAATCAAAACAAGGGTTCTAGCATGAACTTGTCAAACCACTGATGCTGTGAAGGTAATCTTAGGCAAGACAGCCCAACTTTTTCTGTAATCTGGGGTGTCAAATTTTAGATCTCTTAGAGTGGGTCCAGAGGAGGGCCACAAAATTGATCAAAGGGCTGGAACACCTTTCTTCTGAAGAAGGCATGAGTGAATTGTGATTGTTCATCCCGGAGAATAGAAGGCTCCCAGTGCAGCCTTCCAGTACTAAAAGTAGAGTTGATACGAAATACAGAAAGAGACTTTTTAGCAGGGCCTGTAGTGAAAAGGTAAGGTTCAACAGTTTAAAGCTGAAAGAGGTTAAGTTTTGGTTGGGCATAAGGAATAAATTATTTATGAGGATGATAAGGCACTAGAACAAGCTGTCTAGAGAAGTCATGACTTTCAGTTTCATTTCATGTCTCCTAGTACTTGCAGTGGAAGAGGCCATGAACTTTTGTTTTCCACTTTCCCCTTTTATCCCATTTTCTTCTCTATAGCGTCCCTCAATGTTCTGGCTCCCTGTACGCAAAGACTGAAGCAACTATTACTGCATCTATCGTGAAAAGATGTTGCACCAGTCAACTAATGTGTACATCTACAAGTTCAACAATTTTCACTACAAACATTGTCTGTAATTTACAGTATGTAAAACAGTGATGTGAATTTTTCATTCCTTGTAGTGTATATTTCATAGTCATGTGTGTTTACATTATGCAACCACATGGATGTCAGGAACAGGATGATTACATTAGCACAATGTCTATCTGGGCTAAAATGCTCCATTGCCCCAAGCTAATTAGCTGAGTGGTAGAATTATATCATCATAAAATATCCTGAGTTGGGAGGGACCCACAAGGATCATCAAGTCCAACTTTTAGCCCAGCAGAAGACATTCCCAAGAGCCACAACACATCCTGGAGAGCATTGTCCAAACAATTCTTGAACTCTGGCACGTATGATGCTGCACTAATGTGTATCTAATGTTTCTGGTACATCAGCCATCTCTGAATACCTGAAGCTAGGCTCTGACTCTGCAGAGCAGTGCATTGTGACATGCTGGCATTATCTGAAGTGCTAAGTAGCAACAAGGAGTCAGGACTGATCCTGGTGGCAGCTTGAACCACTATGGAGATGAACTCTGCAGAGAAACTACTACAGACCTGAATTCTTTCCTGCTCTATGGACTTCTAATAGGTCCAGCAAGTTTCACAATAACGTTATATGCCTCACTTCATCTGACACTTGATCAATGTATTCCTCAAATCTTCTTTTAGTTTCTCTTGGGTGTCCATCTGATTTTTTAAAAAAAATTGACTAGAAATTAAGAAACCCTTCTTTGAGCTATCTGCCAAATTAATTTGAAGTATAAATCTATTTTTTTTTTTTATTCTTTCAAGCCTCTATTCCAAAAGTCTATCAGATTTATTATATCACTCGTTGGGGAAATGCTTACAGAGTTTTAAGAGATGTTCAAAATCCTTTGAGTTTGCATTTCCCCCTCATGCCCGAGTTTTAGCAAGTGTCTTCAGTACCTCTGGATTAGAAGGCACTTTTGTCCCACAGGAAACTGGAGTTCTCAAATCTCTCATCAAGGTTGAAAAATCACTTATGCTTTGCTACTCTTGTAGGTAAAGTACACTTATAAGCAAGGCATGCCTGTCACTGCTGTACTTGGTACACAAGCCACAATCAGACTGTTGATGCTTATGGCTTAATGAAAGCCTGAGGCAGCTGAGAGTCAGAAAGAAAAACTGGTATTTTTTATCAAAACTGTTTATAACTGGATATAAAAATACAGTTTTTGAGTGCAATTGGAGAGGCAAAATAAGTCTTATTACATCATTCAGAAGATAAATTTTCCTGCTAAATAATTTCAAGGATTTTCTAAAGAAAATTCTTACAAAAAATCAAATAAATACTCTAAAGATGTTATTTTCTAACTAATAACAGAATACTCTGAGTTGGATGGGACCCACAAGGATCATCAAGTCCCACTCATAAGTGAATGGTCCATACAGGGATCAAACCCATAACCTTCATGTTATTAGCACCATACTCTACCCAACTGAGCTAATCTCATGTTCCCAGAATCAAGAGCATAGCCTGAAGTAAGAGACCATTTGAATTTTTCTGAGACAAATTTTGTACAGCTGGATCCAGAGAAAATATGATTGATCCAGTTTCTTATAAGTTTGCAAGTACGTTAGATGCTTATGACCTTGCTATGGCTTTCAAGGCCTTCATGGAAGTACTGAGGTATGGGCAGACACCGTTTGTTTTCTTACAAAATGATGCTGGCCCTAAAGCTGCCTTAGCAAGGACAAACATAGACACGGCTACTCAAGCCTTTTTCCCTTGCTGAACTGAGGCGTTTCCTATTACTTCAGATTTACAGATTACAAAATTTTCTGGTTATTTAATTCCTGAAACAAAGGATATTTCCTTTTTGTGTGGAGTAGAGACATCCACTTATACACAGAGTATTTTCACGGGCAGACTCTCCAGCTGGATTGTAGCAGACTTGATCAATTTTATTTCCTCTCCTTGCTAGGATTGAAGGCTCTCTTGATCAAGGACTTTACTATGACATTCCTGGAGGGAGTTAGGTAAAAGACTTTTGGGTTCAGACGTCAATAATGCCATGTATGAGGAGTATGAGATGAAACAGGCTTGGTGTCAAATGCATGGACTGTGCCCAACTCAGCATACTAATAGCTAGGATAATGTAGGTTATTTTTGCAAGAAATGTAAGTTTAAATCCCTTCCAAGAGGGATCTCAATTCCTATGCCTGTCTGCCAAACTCTTAAAAATGGAGACACAGGATTCCCTTTGGTCCTTGTGGTACCTGAACAGGAAGGTATCTTCTAGCAGAGAAGTCTGGGTACGGTCTCCGAAGTCAGATAGAAAAACACCTGGTTTATGAATTCTAGCAGGACTTACGTGAGGGTAGACCAAAAATATATTAGGAAACAAAAATGGACCCACCTAGGTAAATTCAATTTCCCAAATACAGTGTTGGTGGCTCCTAACGTGTGAAGACTCAGGCAGTGGACTTGAATGGGGCTGGGTATTGGGTGTAGCAATACTGGTAGCCTTCTCTAGGTACTCACACAGATCTGAAGAAAAACTGTTGAATCTCTCCAGCTTGAATTAATTCTGTAAGAACTGTTTCTCTCTAACTTTACTAAGGATAGTTTCAATACCCAGGTCCACCATTTATTTCACTACAGTGGAATGGACAGTGGCATTATAACAAAAAGCACCTGCAGAAGACAACTGCAGTGAGGGTGACCTTGCAGGCAAGGATGTCTGAAAGCCCCAGAAATGTTCTTGCAGTGAAGTCCATGTGAGTTGTCATGCATTAGATTCTAGAAAAGGAGAACACATACAGTGACCTGCAGGGGAGAAGGAGAAAGGTTGACTGTAGCCTCATGAGTGTGATGATGCACTCTGTGTTGCAGGGCAGGGAGTTATATAGAAACTAGTGGGTCTAACTTTGTGTACAGCTAGTTTATGCAGAAACCAGTCCTAAAAACTACAAGCATTCTCCTGATGCTGGCTTCATGTCTGTTTCTCTTGTCAAGTCTTTCCTATTGAAAAACATACAAGAGGGATAGGGAGGTGTAGAAACATTTCTCTTGCTGTGTGAAGCAGCTTCTTTCTGCTGTTTGAGTAGCATTTACAAACCAGTGTGCACTGTGCATCCTTCATGTTCAAGAAGGTCTGTGTATGCTAAGCCAATACTGGATTAGGAGACAGAACAGGTTCAGTATTTCTGTTTTCTTTACCTTCATATATTTCTGTAGTTGCCTGGGCACTTACAGTTCTGTTTTTCAAAGCTCAAGTACCCAAATAATAGGGACATGAAAGAGAAGAGCATGAGAGGGGAAGAGTGATTTTCGCTTAGTTATTTTTGGAAATGACATTACTATTATTTATTCCTCCTACATACAAATTAGATTCAGAGTTCAAATACTATTAACAGGAGCTTTAAAATTCATCACTTTGCAGTTGTTAAATCCATTTCTTCTTGGTTTGTCCCCTGGCAACAAAAATTAAAGGACACCCATATAATGAAAAAAACAAATGGCAACTCATCTGAGCCAGTCTTTGCCTAACACATTTTGAGATTCTGACTGGATGTAGACTAAATGTTGTCTCAAGTCATAAAACTGGAGGAAGCTTATTACAGCCTTGAGACCTTGTCCTGTGCTCTGCACACTGCATGAATCCTTAAAAGGTTGGAGAAAACAAATTATACTTAGACAATGACAGTGGCTACACCATCTAACTAGAGAGCAAATTATTGTTTGCATACAAGGTTGTGAGTACTGATAGGTAACCACTTAACTCCTAAAAATAAGGGATTCCGCTTACTACACTAACTTTGGATGGAGTATTGATTCTTATTTTTATGTATAATGCAAGTTTCTGGTACTTACTGACCAGCTGAGGGCAAATTTTCTCATTTCATTTCAAAGTTTTTAAGAGCTCCTTATGACAATACCACTATGAGAAGAACCTTTACCTATAACAGAAACAGCTGACCTAAATCAAAGTGGACTTTAACAGAAAAAGGGTGTTTACTGAATTAGTTTCCTGGTCTAACAGAGCTTTTTAACGTTGCAGTTAGACTAAATTTAAATTTGCTTCATTTGCTAAAATGATTTTCACTTAGTGTTAAATTCCTATTTAAGAACAAAATAAAATGAAACTTTTATTTGTCATATACCTGTATAAATGAGCTTATTCCAGAAATGCCAACCTTTTTACGTCTTCTGGTCTGCTGAAATATCTTTTCTTTCTGTGTTTTTTCATAGTTTTCTTAGTACTTTCTGTGTGGCTAGTAGGAATGGTGAACTCCTTTATAGCACTTGAGCATGAACAAAGGAAGAAAAGACCTTCAATGAATCAAAGAAATTGTAAGGAATTTACATCACTGAACCTGACTGAGAGTCCAAAACGTCGGCCAGTTACAGACATGCTCGCTCACATCTGGGCCAATAGTCTGTAGCACACTGCATCAGAAGTTTCCTCCTTACATCCAGCTGGCTGAATAGGAGATATTCTCAGTAATGGAAAAGTTCCCTTCCCTCCACTTTTCTTGTTTTTACAGATGCTAATCCTGCTAGATAAAACAGCTTCGGTATAGAAGGACAGGTATAATAGCTAATAAAGCCTTTTTCCTGGGTAGCTTCCTCAAAAGAACAGAGTGGTCTTCTTTGGAGATGTCACCAGCCATCCATAAATGACTGGGCTGATGTGAGTGAGCGATATGCAGTTTTCAAGTTCACAGGCAGATGCATATATTCTTTGCATGTTTGGATTTTGGACTCTCCGTACTGATGCAAACACCATGCTGGTAATTCCTAGTATGTAATAATCACATTTTCAATGCAACTGTGTACTAATGGTATTAACGGCGGTTAATAATAGTAGCAATACTAAGAGCTTTAGTCCTAACCCAAAGTTCACCTACATCATAAATAAGATAAAACAACACAGATGTACATTTCTCCCTCTTTTCTACACATAAGTTAAAACTAAGAACATGGAGAGCCATGTGGAATCAGATCCCTTAGAAAAGCAATGGAGCAAGGTTGTTTGCATGGTCTCTGTGTACACACGGTGACTTGGCAAAGCTATCTGTAAAACTTCATTGCCCTCTCAAACAGACTACAGCTCTAATACTGGTCCATAGACTGCAAATTCAGAGACGTATTTTTTCCTAAGATTTTAACTCTGAAAATCACTGAAAGCAAAACACTTCTCCAATTTCACATTTGGATCAGAAGAAGAGACACGAAGACAACATGTATTCGTAAATGTAATCTGCATCATACACTGCACAGGGCAAGATATCAGATACATTGATTAGCTAAACAGTGCATACAGAGGCAAATACTATTTGGACATTGATAAATTGCAGAGCCATACAACAAATTATTCTATACATATTGCTGTGTATAGTTTTGCGAATACGTCTGTACATAAACTCCTGAACTAGTTAGGTCAGGTTCCTTCCATTCTGAATTTTTTAGAACTAAAGGAAATGTCATGCAGGAGCTCCTGTTTTTCCTAACACAAGAATTGCTAATGAGATATTGCCTTGTCTTTTCAAATACTGGAACAACTGTTGCATTGACAAGTATACCAGATCACATGTTGCTCTGGACTACGTCCCTTGAGGGACTTCCGAAAAAAGCTTTTAAAATTAGGTTGTCTGAGAGTAGGGTCTGTCGAATATGTGGAAATCCCTAGCAAAACACAACATTTGAAAAAAGAAAAAAAAAAAGCCATAATCTGATGAAACCAGACACTCCTTGTAGGTATTATGTGTCTGAAGAATTTATGATAAGGCTAATATGCTTTGTCACTTATTTGGCTTCACTTCTCTGCTATGGGCAAGGCCTGTGGCTTTAAACAATCCTGTTTGTGTGTAAATAAATGCCCTTTTAATTTGTCATAATTTCAAGTATTTTGTTTTGTAGTTAAAAATAATTAACATACCTTTTATGATTTTTTTACTCTGTTTTACCTTACGGGGCATACTTTCCCTTCTGCGCATATGTGTAACCTCCAATAGCAATAATAACAGTTACGAAGTATGTCCCCAGGGAAAACAATTTCCCGAAGAACCTTTAAAATGTAAATCTATGCACCATTCTTGCCAACATGCATGCTTCAGTAACTGAAACTAATATTTGCTACTTGCCAGCATAGTAATCCAAAAACTGTATAAATGTCAAACATGAAGAGAAAGTTCCCAATTTTAACTCTGTATAACAACATACATGGTGTTACCTCAAGTAACAGAAGTAACTGCATAGTTACACCATCTGACTTTTGAAGTGTAACTTCTATGTTGAGATGATGGAGGAGAAGACTGTTTAATATTGCATGCTTCTGCTACTATAACTTATTCTACTCTAAAGAGCTCCATGAAAAAAGATGGTGATCCATCCTTATTTGGATAAGGACAAAATGCATAACCACATACTTAATATATTTAGATTAGCAGCTATAGCAATTAGGATCATAGTTACCTTTGATCTCAGATTGGTTTTCTACAGCTTAATTCCACTTAATGCAATGGATTACTCTTGCTTTACACAGCCAGGAATAAAATTTGTTCTATAATAAATTATTACTATTCTCTAAAAAGGAAGACGGTAATTAGTGGGTTTTTAACTTAAAATTTGAGCAAATGTTGTAATAAAAAGTATAATATTGTGTCTATGTATGCATATATACATATGAATATACGTTAAGAACATTATGCTGCAATATTGGAGAGTAAGGCTATAAAAGCAGAAATGTATCCAATTTTTAATTGAGGTAGTACTTATGAAAAGTGTTTATTGGTCTCTTTTCATGTTTTATTCTAAGTTCAGGGATGGGAAATTTCAAGCATAAATATAAAACATAAATAATCCTGAGTCCTTCCTGACAGGATTCTTCTAGGTCCCTAAAATATATATTCTACCCATTCTGCAGTGGGGGATGCAATAACAATGCCCATACCAAATATGATACCCAGAGTGATGAAACGAAACAATTACTGTTATGAAGACATGATTTTGTTAGGGAATAAATAGATCTGTGCCGTAATTGTCGTCAAATGGGTTTCATAGGCAATATCTTCTCACAGTGAAGTCAGTACTTGTGACTCAGAGCACAATCAGAGTCTCATTTCATTGGCTAGATCCTGTTCCCATTACTATTTTAAAAGGCTGCATCCCCAACAGCAGCCTAATGAATGATTTAATGGACACATAGCCTTGTTTCTGGTGCCCCTGTTATTTCTGTAAACACTTTTTTTTTCTGAGTTTACTTCTCCTTCACGTTTTCTAATAAATCTAGTCAGTAGATCATTAATATCAATATTTTATTTATTTAAGTAAATCAGCAAGGCAGACATCTCATTCAATATTGATACTTTGGCCATGAGTATTCTATAAATTGACCTGCGAAATGAAATATATCAGGATGTTAATACTAGAGAACATAAAATGAGGGTATCCTTAGACCTCCTTCATCTTCTCTTTAAGAGTCCTTTCTGACAGAATATTTTATTATGGATTCTGTAGTCATAGTCGTCTTTTGATAAAAGCTTAGGATTTAAAATCTGCTTGCAATTTTTCTTTAAAATCACTTGAATACATATGTGTAGACATATTAAGTATTTATAGATTGTTAAGACATTTAGCCTTGAAATACAAAGTAGATTCTCTTTTTCATATTTTGAGGATCCCTCAAGATTACACAACACCAGTGGCCACACTCCTTACACTAACAAAGCCATGACATAACTTAAAACATTGTGTGTCACCATACGTGATGTAACCCACACTAAGGAAATTATTAATACTTTGTGACCCTCTTTTTCTAGAAAGGGGATGGAGAAGTCCTACTTTATAACAAAAGGAAGAAATAGAAATGAGTAAATATGAATTGCTGATGTCTTTCAAGTTAACTTTCTAAAGCTAGCACCAGGTATATCCACAATACCAGTTGTGTACTCAGAAACCTATTCGTTTTGCTATTTGCTAGAACTGTGCCTGCATGGCTCTTCATCAGTCATCAGCTGCTGTGCACAAGAGCTCATTATGTTACTTTGTTACAAATTCCCATTACAGTTTTTTGTTTATTGTATGCACAGTTGTATGTCCACTGAGAGGGCTCAGTTTGTGTGTACAGTTATGTTGGCATAATTATATCCACGCAAATATTTTTAATACAGGCAAAGCCTAAGGTAGCACAATGTTCTCAACTTCAGTAACTATCATCTACTTAATATACATTCCAAGGACTTGACAAAATCTGAATTTAAAATGTATTTCTACTTGAGAACAGCAGCCTGTATGTTAAAAAAAAAAAACAAAACAAAACTTCTGAAAGATATATCCCATACAAAGACAAATTGCACTGGGAAGATTTATTATGCAAGTGATGCTGTTGTACATCAGGAGTACTGTTGCACCTAATTTTGACCAGTTTTTTGTCCAAATAAACTTAATAGAGTCACTGTATTTTGTTTCAGCCGTATACCATGGTTAAGCAATAGGAAAAAATAACAATAGCTGTCTCATTTTGTACTTATCTAATCAACTGTGGCTTATTCATTGAACAACGATACATGGAAACAAACTGTAACTTATTTTTAAGACTTTATTCTGGATTTAATAAAGGCTCACGTAACATACAAAGTTGGTGGGACAGTTATAGAGCATTCAATGTCCTAGCTATAGCAGAGCCTCTGTGTTTGATTAAAAAAGCAATATGCTTACCAGCACATGCCAGACTGAACAATGGAATCTGTGAATAAAATCTTGAAAATTACTTTTCTTAGTTAAAAAGTGGAAGAACTATTGTTAAAAAGGTGTAATTACATGCATATTTTAGTATTCAGCAGAGTAAAGCAGCTAATCATTTGGAGTTTTTCAATCCACCAGCTGTAATAAGAGCAAGAAAGAGAAATATTGTTTAGTGATTCAACTTTTTTCAGAATTTAATTTTCCAAATATAATAAAAAACCTCCAAAATATGCAACATTCAAAGGCCTGCGTTTCTTAAAGTTTACATGTTAAGTGTTCTGCTAATCAAAGTGTTTGTACTGGGATTGCATTTATTGCTACTCTTGAAAATAGATAGGGCAGTATTCCATTCTATCTTCATAACATTAGGTTTCCTTAAAATGTTTGTGACCAANTTAAAATCTGCTTGGAAAAAGAACCAAATCAAGCCCGAAAGCAAGCAGACAAAAAGCTCACGGAGCCTGTGCAGAGCCAGAGCCAACACGCCTGGCGGACAGCCGGGGGTCCATCTCCCTCTGCAGGGGGTTTACCTCAGTTGAGCCGCCTGAGAGCATCTACACCAAAAAATTACCTTTTCTTAAGGAAAAAGGGAAATCGTGACCCTGCTGACATTTGCTAGGAGAAGCAAAGTTAACAAACAGTAAAATAATTCCACCTTTAGCTGAACTTATGTTTTGGGGTTTTTTTGTGGTCACTGCAAACACCTCTGTATTATGTGCTTTATTCTTAGACATATGTATGTGAAAGGCACAGCACCTTCCTTACTTTTAGTTAACACATTAACCAGCTGCTGCATCGAGGGAAAAGTCATCCCTTCATTAACTCTATGACCTTAAAAATCATTTTGTTTAACTTCATAGTGTGTTGTTTGTTGATCTTGGCATTTTAATTTTTTTAAACATTTCCCATTTTCCTCCGTTCCAGGCCAGGCTCATCTTGTTGCACCAGAAGGGGTACGGCCGGTGGCTGGGCTGGCAGCAAGCGGGGCCAGGCCCGGCCGCAGGCGGCACCGCACCACCGGAGAGAGGCAGGGGCGCAGGGGCCAGCCTGCCGCCGCCTTTACTTCACGGGCGAACCGGGGAGGTGAACCGGGGAGGCAAACATCGGCAGCCCGGCTCCCCGGTGTCATCCCGGCAAGGCGTGCGCTCCGGCAGACGCGGGGACACAAACTTTGCGGGAAGGGCCACGACCCACAGGCCGGGAGGGCCGGGGCCGAGACCCCAGAGCGTGCCCCGCAATCCCCTGGATACCCCCGCCCACCGTCGCTGCGGTGAGACCCGCGGCGGCCGGGGGGGCGGCGGGGCAGGAT
>VWZT01006322.1:488674-515063 GCA_013397055.1 Pachycephala philippinensis
CTCGGGCTCCAGGCGGGGCGGCGGCCGCGGCTCCTCGGGACCGGTACCTGTTACCGTGCTGGTGGCGGCGCTCCCCGCGGGTCCGACCCCGCTGTAGCGCTCCAGCCGCTCCCCGGTGCGCCTTTAAACGTAATGGGTTTGGCTGGGTGGAAGCGGAGGGCGAGGGGCCGCCCGCGGTTGTGCCCTTTGATGAGTCTGGGTGCGCAAAGGAAAGGGATGGTTCGTTTCTCGTGTCCCCCCTTGCTGCCAGCATCTCCCTATGTTACTGGAAAGAGTAGTAGGAGGAAAGAAAGAAAAACGAAAACTCACAATGCCGACCTTTTGAACTCTGTGTACAGCACTTCACAGATTTGATTTGCCATTTGGCTGAAAAATGTGGTTTTGTTTTTGTTTCCTTTTCCTTGTCTTTTGCTTTTCTAAACATTGCCTCGTCCAGGTGTATTTTTGTGTCTTAATATGTGTAGAAGTTTTTTTTTACTATAAACTGTTGCATAGAAAACAACTGGCTTTGGTCCTTACTGGCTTTGGTGCCAGAAAGGGTGTCAGGAGTCTGTCGCCGTAGGAGAGCAGTGATTGACTGAAATCAAGCGGAAGGGTCTGAATTCCGCAGTTGCGGAAGTTCTATTGTGTGATGCCCTGTGGTTTCCATATCACCACTGCGTTTTCCAAGATAAGAGCAACTCCTTGGTAGGGAAGAATCTAAACTGGAAAAGGAGAAAGTGGTAAAATAGTTTTTGGGAGTGTTATTTGATGCTTCTGTGGAAATTGAAAGTAATTGGAACACTAGAAGAAAAAAGTGTAAGTGGAAAATATTTAAGGACATACCCACCTTAACAAGCAGGATTTTTTTAGACCGAGAACATATTTTTTTTTTTATTGTTATGCGTTTTTAGCTTGCTTATTTTTATCTCTCCTATCTTGTTAACAGTAACATACATGTAACATTTACTGGTTAGCCTAGCGTTTTTATTGGTTTCCGTAGTGCTTTGAAGAAGCTTTTCACTAGGAACTGGATACATTCTCCCCTCTTCGCACAAAAGTGCACGAGGAAAGTTAGGTCAGTATCAGCACTAGGAAAAGAGAGCTGCACTACTTACATATTAATGGAGGACCTTTTTTTTTCCACCCTGTCCTAGTCTGTGAATTCTTCAGAGGGGAATGCCTTATAGCTTCTCAGTCATGCAGATAGTTATAGATGGTTTTGTTTTAACAAGTAGCACTTTACTCAGTATATTGAGAACCATTTTAAAGACCTTTTAAATCTCTGCTCCATGTTTCACATAAAAAAAAAATTAAAATTCTGTGAAGTGCGTCCAGTACATTTTCTAATGGGCTTTATATTTGAACATTATGGTGAAGCAGTTTTGGCCAACATGATGCCATGCTAGCAGGATGTATCATCATTGTATCATCAGGATGTATCAAAAGGACAGTTTTGTTTCACTGCTGGTGTTCTCAACAAGTCAATTCATAAATGTGCTATTTTTGCCTAGGTAATTTTTTTTTTTTTTTTTGGGTAGGATTTTCAGACCCTGTCCTTACATCTGAGACCCCTTGCACAGTGGTCTTGTTACACAGTGTTATGATTTTCTGTATAAGTCACTTGTTATTGTCACAATACACAAACAGAAATTTGTGTTTTCAGTTTGTAGGGAAAATGATGACTCTTTGTTGATGCTTACTGGCAGCTGTTCAGAGAGGCTTTGTATTTATTCATTTATGTATGCTGTTGTCACCTCTGTGAAGAATCCAGTATACATTGAGGTGCAACTGCTGTAAAATCTATGCTTCATCAGGTTTAATTGAATTTAATGAATATGGTAATCAATTGCCTATGCTTGAAAACATAAAGAGGCAATATTAACCATGCCTGTGTTTCATTAATTCAGTGTATGTAGTGTCCCATATATTCTGCATGTGCTAAAAAGTTGCTTTTCAATTTCTGAAGCTAATGTGGAAGGATTCCAATTGATCTTAATTTAAGATACTTACTGAAAAAATCCTTTTTTGTAAAAGATGATCTGTTTGTTTCATTAACAAAAAATCCCCAAACAAACTGAACCAGAAACACCCTATGTTGTTGTTTTTGGAATGCTCTTTACAAATCACTTTTGAATACACTATATCACACACATTTATCAGTAGGTGAAATCATTATGGATAATTTAGGCCCATTTCCCGGTTGCAATTATTAGTTGAATGTCAGTTAACATGGATATTATATCTTACGCTGATGTAGGGCTTCTTACAGTGTTACAGAACATTATTAATTATACACAGTGAACAGATTGCCAGTTCATGGCATTTTAAGTTTCCTTAATAAATTAGTGTGATGTGTACAGAAGGTTAAAAGTAGTTGAATGTTCAAAATTCTGTTTTCATAGTTGATTCAAAGTACATGATGCTGTTCAGCTCTATCACAGAACTTTTCTTCAACATACAGAGCCACTACATCTCTATCTATTTTTGATGCATTCAACATTTTCCTAAATTTCAAGAGGCTAGTAATGTCTTTTCAAAGTGCTTAGAGCCTTAATATAAGCTGTGCAATACTGCCTTTTTATTTCTGCTTTGAATGTTTCAGAACAATTTTCATTAGCATAGCTTTTAAATGTAAATGTCAGGCATCTCTTGCTTGCTTGTTACATTCCAGGTAGTTGGTGTAAATCTGCTTTGTTCCTTGTGGAACAGTGCACATTAATTTTGCTTGTATTAAATCCTTAATTTGAATCAGTTCTCTCTTTTGTCATCCAGAAGCTCTCAGTCTAGGGTCTCTTGGCTGATGTAAACAAGTGGTTGATGTTAATTTGGCAAGCTTGCATCCTGTCAATAAAATGCTAGGCTAGCCTTTTTTCCCTTTCTTTCTTCCTGTCCACTTTTTAGTTATTCTCTTTTCCCTGTTGGTCATTGCTCTCTGGCATTTATTTTCACACCCTTTGTGTGCTTGAGAAAGTGCTGTATGCAACAGCAAAATTGCATTTGTGACAGTGGAAAAATACCTAGCAAAAAATATGTAGAAAAGCATGACATCTCTTTCAATTTACTGTGAATAGTTTCCATTGCCTTAATTTTGACCACCTTAGTTCTCTTCCTGGTAGAAGCCAGCATTCAGGAGGTAACTGGGAAAATGGAAGAGCTCTTAGAATCTGCAGGCAAAGCAGAAAGTTTAGCAGTAATTAGTATCTCCCGCTTCCTGCGTGGTTTGGTTTCCGTTCCTGCACCATGCAGGGCTAAGACAATATGCCTATTTGAGTGATAGCCAGAAAATTGGGGAGGAAGATGACATGGGATAAAAATCAAGTACTAAAGGATATCTCTAGCCCAGACAAATCCAGGCCAAAGTGTTAGATTAGAAGTTTCGAAATACTCTTTTTAGCAGCTATAAAAGGCATGTTGTGGTTACCTTGCTGCTTAATTGAAATAGATTTAATTTTAATCTCATGCAACTCCAAGCCAAAGTTTGGGCCTAGAGATCACTCTTAAGATAGGCATTTCCTCTGTATCCTCAGAGCACTTCAAGTAATGCAGGAGCTACAGGGCAAAGCCTATTACTGTGTTTTCTATCTTTGGCATTTCATGTTTCCTAATCCAGTGCTATGAGCATTAGCTTCCAAGGTATTATCTGAAATGGCTTTGTGAAATAGTATCCATCAATGAAACAGGTTTCCTTGTAGAAACTAGGCGATCAGGTGTGAAAGAATGATCAGTGGAAATGGGTCATCTTTTGTTTTGTGAATCTTTTGTCTGCTTAGCTAAATGCCTTCTGTGATTGCAGTGGAAAGGAGGTGATCAAATAAATTTTGGATTTTTAAATAAATTCTGCCACCTGTGTATTTTAGTGTTTCAGAACTGGACAGAAAGAAACCAGAGCTGCAACATGCCAGGTGTTTTCTGGCAACCGATGTTATCAAAGAAGGGTAGCATAAAGAGTGGCGAAATGTGTATATAACGCATTTTTGTTCATTAGCGTGTGAAGAATCAAATTTCAGAAGTGCAAGCTTTAAAGGGATCATCTTTAACTGTCATTTGTTCTTAGAGAGAATATGGCATGTTTGTCACCACATACCTGTCTAAAATTCCTTGTGTTTTCTATTCTAATGTTCTAATACAGAAGGAAAAAGAGAAGATGATGAGGCTTGGGGTTTTTTTTTCCTTTTTTTTTTTTCCTTTTTGGTTTATTTGGCTGTTTGTGCTTTGTTTAAATCACAGCTTTCAGCTACCTGTGTCTTTAGAACTTGAAAGTAAATTTAACTTACTGTTTGCTTAACAGTATTTCTTCGATTTGCCAATAAAGTCTTAACTCAGACAGTCTGTGTTCTTATTACTGTGAAGAGATGAATGAACTTTAGCACTGAAATACAAAAATAGTTAAATCTTCTTTGAGCTAAGCTAGTAAGCTCTTTGAGGTGTGAAGATTGTTGTATCATGTATAGAAGGGCTGATTTTGGCTTCAGGTTCCTGCGATACAGAGTTCCAGGAGACTTCAGAATGAGAAAATCATAGGTAAACTTCCCCCTGTGCATCTAGAAATCTATGATACCGTTATAAAAATATTCACTATAGCAGAATTAGGCTTTTCAACATGCAATCATGCATCCCACTCTACTTCTCACTAGCACATTATTGCTAAAATACCTAGAAGCAAGCTGGTTTAAAGGTCTTGTAGTGGGTGGTGGTGTTTGTGGATATATCTCTGCAGTGCATTTTGTACAGATGTGTGGTTGCTCCTCCAGTACTTCCACTATGTTAATGTGCGACTAAGCTGGTGCTGACAGATCCCACTTAGTGTGGATGTGGCACAGCAGGAGCAGTCACATGGCTTTTTGCAATTTCAGAGTGCAGGCAGAGCGAACAGGGGTCGTCTTGGCCTGCAACATGTAGAGGCAACACTGGTGCCTCAACGCATTGTGTCTGCCTCAGAAGAGGTGTCTGAGGAAAAATATTCTGATGACAGCTTTGGTCTTGCTCATGCTTATTGCAACAGTCCACAAAAGCATTAAGCTGGCCAGCTGGGGAGGGATTCCCTGCTAATATAAACACAAACAAGGAGAATTAAACCGAGAGTTCAAAATGGATTTGCTGATGCTAGCATGACACTAGAGCAATATTCACTCCTCTCTCTAGAGCATAAAGAGGTAAATAGAAAGTATGTAATGAGTGTCTTAGCAGACTTTTCGTTGCAAATTAGATAGCATAATCTCAGCCTATAGATATGTTTAGGACTTGTGTCAGCTTTTAGAATCTTCCACTATAAGTTGTCAGAGTTCATACCTTCAGGATTGCATGAACACAGTGGAGACCTTGGGTACTGTCACTTGTAAAACTTGCCTTTCACAGCACAAGAAGAATGAGATTTTAGGGAAATTGAGTCATAAGATAAAGCAATATCCAGCTACTCCAAAAAACAGAGATATTTTACAGCTGCATCTCTTTTTGAGGTTGTTGCAGAGCTAAAGCAGAACAGTAACGCTGTGTTTTCCCTGAGTAGTTTCATCTGTTGAGCATATGATGTTATGTCCTTGTGCATATAGTGCTGTGATAAATGAAATGACTGAAAAATACTCCATTTCTAATTTTTTGCACAGTTCTCTAGTTCCATCCATTACACAGCCCCAAGAGTAGGTATTGAGAAAGATCTAGAACAGTGAAACAGGAAAGAACTGCTTTGATTGGCATTGCCGCTGAGGAGGACATCTACAAACATGACATAAATGTCTCTATTTTTAAATAGGGGCTCTGAATATAAGTGATCGTAGTTTTTTAATCTAGAAACAAAAACTATGGGTGATTAAGGTTTGGGGAAGTCAGCTTCCTTAATGATGTTTAAATAATCTCATCCTGCCCTTCCCATGTAAAATAGACTTCATTTTGTCCTGTTTTGTAGCATGACAAGGTGAAAATACAGATCTGGTTTTCAGATCTGGTTTTTCAGATCTGGTAATCATGTGCTGGGATTTTCCTTGCCAAGTGAGAAAACAGATTTTTCATAAAGGCTTGTTTTTATTTAAAGGCATAATTTGGATCACAGAGTAACATTACTTTGACGAAGTCAGGTTTAAGGGGTTTGAATTTTGTACATTGTCCTATAAAGGATGATCAGTGATTCTATATCAATGAATTGTCAAATTCAAATTCAGTCTTCAGAGAGGTTGTGGACTCCGCATTCCTGTAGTGAGCTGGATGGGACTCTGAGTAACCAGGTCTAGTTGGAACTAGATGATCTTTAAGGTCTCTTCCAACATAAACCATTCAGTGATTCTGTGAATAAAACTGATAGGAAGCTTCAGGCATATTGACACTAGGGAAGTCATAGTAATGGAGCTTGAAACCATTTTAAGCCCATTTGGTTTGCTTTTTCTGCGCAAAGTGCAAATAGTATAAGCTTGACAAAATGATCAGGTTCTATAAATAATGATCCTGTTAGGCTGTCTTACCCAGCGATCTGTCAACGTCATTTGTTTTCCTCTTTTTATCCAAAGTTTCAAAAAAAAAAAAAATCACTTTTCCAGAGTGCTTAGACATCACAGCTCTGCATGTTTTTAAGCTCTCCGGATTCAGATTGGGATGCTATAATGAAGTGTTTTCCTACTATAGAGAAAACAAAAGCACCATTGTGAAAGATAAGATCAACAGTTCATATACCTGCAATGATACTTGAACTCCTCACTTCTCCTCAGCTATCCATCTCCATCAAACATGTTCTGTCACTGCAAATTTCTGAGCAATTGCAGGTGTACATTTAAAAAGCCCCAAACAACCCCAAAAAGCAACAAAAACGAATAAGCAAAGCAATTTCAGAATTTCTTCCTCTTAGTGTAGCATTTCCTTCCTGGAAACCCACGCTGATGAAAACTCAGCTATCATCCACATCTGAGTCTCAATTCCAATAAGTATTAATAGTAGAGGCTCTAGTGTGAGAGTCCTGCAAGCCTGTAGTCTTGTGATTTATATGACTTTTCTTTCAAAGGTGACTGTAAAAATGTGCTGTGGCTCATGCGCCTGAAATTGTCAAAACAGAGCTTCAAAACTGATCCCACAGGGAATGTCTTTTGTGAATCACTGAAAAGGAAAGCAATGAAACAGTGTAAAATACCAGTGGCAGCTGTGATTCATAGCATCTGATTAAAGCAGTGCAGGACATGTTGCGCAACAGTATGCAGACAGCAGCTTTGATATGGAAATGTAAAAATATTACAAAGATATTCCTAAAGCAGTTTTCAGGAAGGTTTTGAGCACCAAACTGAGTCAGAATATGGTCACCTGTGAGGTTATTTTATTTATCTGTAGAGATAGGTTTTTGTTATTTTGCTGTTTATTGCTTTCAAATTCAAGCTTTTTTCTTTCCCTTCAGAGCTTAGTATTTCTATAAATGTGACCTTTTTTCCTTTCTGTTATTTTTCAGGAAAATATTTACTGTCTCTTTCCAGCATTGAAATAGAAGCTGAGAAGCAGAAAACATGTTGGAAACAATTGGTAATTTTTTTTCATTTGTATCACAGTATGTTTGTGGCCAAATCAAGCGTGTGTGATAGATTTGGGATATGGGTTTGTACTGCTGAGAGAGGTTTTGAAAAAATTATCTACTGTGCTTAGAAATGCATGTTGTCTTTGGGTTTTTGTATTTGAAAACAAAAGTTGTATAATCATATGTTTACTGTATTTAATTTCTAGCCTGTTGTCTTGATTTAATTGTTTTAATCTTTTCTTGAATTAAAAATTTGCCTGGAAAAGACAAATGTTTTCTATTATGACTATTTATGCCACTATTTATTTGCAGTGGACTGTAGCCACAGTTCCTGTAACTGAATTTTAATGGAGGCTCTTTCATTTTTGTAACCCACTTCTTGATGGACAGAAGTACAATTTTCGTTGGCTTCTCTTTTTTGTGCTCTGCCTCTGACTTCCTGCTTCATTAGAGGTGTTTGGGCTGGGATTTTTGTTCAAAACAGAGGCATTCAAGTTCTCTGTAGTTTGAACAGTAAAGAGGGTTACGTATAAACCTGTTACCTTGTGTGGTTGTTTCTAGACTGCTACTGACTAGAATGATTATTGCTACAGATACACATCGGGCCCTCCAGGCCATGGAGCGCTTACAGGCAAAACTTCGGGATCGAGGTGACATTGCAAATGAGGAGAAACTGAGCTTATTAAAGTCAGTGCTGCAGAGTCCTCTCTTTAATCAAATTCTGAACCTTCAGACTTCTGTTCAACAACTGAGAGATCAGGTAGGAAAAGCAGTCTTTCAAGTGAAAGGAAAAACTTGCTAAGGTAATGCAAAGATGTGTGTGTTTCTGTTTGTTGAACAGTGAAATAGCTTAAACTAAACATCTGATCCAAAGGTTCAGGGACATACCCCATTGACTTTTTGGGGCTTTGTTGAGGCCATATTTTGTGTATGTGATTTTTATGTATATGCTCATTACTTAAAATGTGCAGGGCAGGGAAATGGTGATATGGGGTGGGGGGTTAACGTAGAGTTTTCTTTCTCTGCCCTTCAAAAGGAACATGTTTTCTATGAGGTCTAGGACTTTTTTCCTAGGAGCCATTTATTGTTCTTTTGTGTCTTACCCTGCTAAAAAGAGGTTGTAGAGGGAAGCTATGGAATGGTTGACTTCAAAAGGACGTGAAGATCTATTTTGTACTTCGTATAGGAATAAAAGATCAAAGAGAAGCCAGAACTCCTGCCTCATTTTTGCTTGCTCAAGGCATTAAGTATTAATTTTCTGCATGTTTTCAATGAGCTTGAGAAAAGAGTCAGCAGCTTGGCTATATTGACTATATTTGATGCTATAATTTTCTTGTCAACAGAATAAGAATTTGAAGAATATGGAAAGTAGTTCAGTAACTGAATTAGGACTAAACTGTGTATCTGGCTTTGCAAATAGTTGTTCTTGTTGACTCCTGCAAGATGGGCAGCTCTGTCCGGTATGCAGAATTGCTGAAGTGGGAAGGAACATACTCTGCACATGGACTTTATCATCAGTGTGGAGCCACATCTGGTCTCTGACCAGACTGTGATGAGGAGGATTCCTCACAACCCTCACAGTACTTAAGCTGTGTGGCAGAAGAGTGCACTGTGGCCCTTTATTGCTTCTCATGGATCATCTTGATGCTATTTTGCACAGACAAGAAATAAATTGGAATGCTGTCCATGCTGTATTCATCACCATGTTTTTCAGATTTTGCCTGTTTAGTATTTAGAGACTTGATGACACTGGAGTAATTTTAAAAAATCTTGGGAAAAAACTGTCCTGAGGGTTTGTTTGCACTGCTGTTTGGGAATGAGAATTTAACGGTGACATCCAGAAATTGTGTAAATTATGTGGTGAAGACCCTGGGAACATGTAGTGAGAAATAAAAATATGCCTGAAACGTTAATAGAAGTTTGGTGAAATGGCAAATTAAATTTTCACTTCTGGACATTAGCTGTGAAATTAAAGGATGGTTATCTTTTTCAATACACTTGCCTAGATTAGAAAATTAGGCAGCTGATACTAGGATGGGTAATTTAAGGCATGTATTTTTAAAAAGCAAATAATAACTTCACTTTCTGTCCTGACTCTGCAGGTTTATCTGTGAAGTAACTTTACTGATCTGTGCATGTTGCATGGTACATACCCTGTCTAGTTGACAGGGGAGCTGTTTGGATGTGAATTCCCTTTTTTGTGTGTGTGCTTATATGAACACTTACACATGTAAATATACATTAAGATGTATATTAATGTATTTACATTAATGTTTCCAGCATTCTTAGATTTGTATCAGCTCTTTTCCTGTATTTTCTCTGTAGGATTTCTTCCCCACAATATAACATGAGATGGTCTGTTTTTATTTTGTTGTATTTAAATATTTACAAAGCATACTGAAACAGGACAAAGAATAAAAGTATGAAATAGGCAGTTATGTGTAAAAAAAAATCGTATTTTCAAAGGTTTGCTTTTGAGGACACCCTTCAAGGACATCCTTTTTACAACTGAGGGTACTGTGCTCTTGAAACTCTTAAGCTACAGGCTGATGAAAACTGCAAGCCATGTGAGTAGTGACCAGGTTTTTTGGCCAAGCTGTGCCAGACTGAGGAAGGAGACAAGCTGTGTCCCAAGCAGTTGCAGTCAGAGCTGTGTTTGAGACAGGGTGACAAAGGGTGCTGAGCTGTGCAATAACAGGATGTTGCAGCCTCTACCCACTTCAGACTAAGATGGCTAATTTTTTTGTGTTTAATGATATGCTGTAATGACAGTTGAATAGGGGTTTGACTCTTCTAAGGGTGAAGTATGACAGTCTATTTAACTGCTCCTGTGTTTTTAATGAGCTTTTAAAGAGCTAGAAGACTACTGCAATATTCTTGGGGAGGTCGTCTTTTAGGAAAATATAGATTGAAAGAGGGGATGGGAGCAGAGAAGCCAGAATGGCAGTTTACTTTACAAGTCAAACAGATTCCTTGCAAGTATCCCAGCAGAAGTAGATCAACCAGTGAGACTTCATTGTGGCCCTCTAGGGGTGTCAATAAATTTGAAGGTGAGGATGTATTCCTGGCTTGAGGCACTGTGTCTGCAAGGCACAGAGATGATAGTGAAAGTCCTTCCCTCTGTTTGTGCAGTGTGTGGACTGAGTGGTATGTTGCTTTATCTTGAGGCATGGTGCTAAAGTCAGCAAATCTGATGGTTTGGTTCTTACTGGCAGGAGCTTTAAAGTTGTGGTTGTTTTTTTTTTTCTTAAATGAGCAAGCAGGATTTGTTTGCACTGCAAAACTGTCATTGTGAAGTGGAAAAGTCTAGGCACAACAAAGGGATGTTTTTTTGTGAATTACTGTTCTGACTTCACAAGTCACTTGAGCTGGGGAGCACTGAAGGAACCAGTTTTTTTCCTGTCTCTGTCCTTGTTCTTCAGTGAATGCTTGTTTTCTCATGTTGAGGAGCAGTCTTGATGTTTGAAGATAAGGAAGCCACAGAGAAGAAAAATAGAGATTGTGGTGTATTAAAAATTTCACTATTTTATTTTCTTTATGAAATATTTTAAAGAAAGTGCTCAGATCATGCTAGCATTCCTGCCCTGCTTCTCTTCCATTCCTTTTTGTCTCTCACTTGTTCATCTCCTCCTCCCCACCTCCTCCTGCATGCTTTCCACTCAGAGCTCTGCCAGAACAAAATATCCTGTGGTTTGCTCGGATGACAGGGCTGCATTCATCAGTTTTGGTTTTTGGTGTGGTGGGTTTTTTTTTCGTTTGGGGGTTTTGTTTTGGTTTTATTTTTTGTTGTTGTTTGTTTGTTGTTGTTTTGGTTTGGTTTATTTCTGTTGTTGGTTTTTGTTTTTGGGTTTTTTTTCACTTGTGAGTTTGACCATAGCTTTTCCTTCACAGTGTAGTGGTGGGTAGTAGCTGAGTGTCAGTACTGGAGAGGATTTAGGGAAGAAGTGAGAAACTTCTTTTCATATTGTCTGTGAACACTCACTTAACTCTGTATTTTGCACAACTAGAGATATTTAGTTTGTGTTTTGAACTGCTTTTGACAACAATACTGTTTGCTCTGTGTTTTTAAATGAAGGGAACATAAGAAATGCTAATTTGGGATCTGCTTCATCTACTCTGATGATGGAGTCATAAAGGTGCAGCCAGCAGAGTGGTGTGGTGCCAGTTCCTATTCCTGGGAGCACAGGGCCTTTCCCTGCTGTTGCGCTTGCATGGCCTCTGGCTTGCACTTCCCAGTTCCAGTGTGATTGCTGTTGCAGCTGGCCTTTCTGCTACTCAGGAATCTTGCAGTCAGCCTTGTGCTTCTTGGGGTGTCCAGGGCTGTTGCTCAGTGGCTGGAGCGCAGAAATACTGAAAATTTCTTTTTGTCTAAGTTGAGACCTAGTAATCTTAAGGACATTGCTTTAAGTATTGATACACTGCAAACACGGCTTGTGTAGTTGCTTTTTTGTTAAAAAGTATTTTGAGCTACTGCATGGAAGCAACGGCTTGATTGTATTTAGTGTCTATCTGTGTGACTAAAACATAAATTTTGTCATACTCAGTGGTATTTATGAATTTTTCTTTTTATCTTATGCAAATTATGTCCACACGGGAGATTTTTCATACCATAAGGAGAAAGCAAATCAAGGAAAAATAGCATAGGCCAGTTTATGAAACAAAGCAGTAGTGTTTCATACAGTAGTTGTACAATCACAGTGCTATAAAGCTACTTCTTGATGGAATTAGGGTGATTGTTATTACTGCAAGTAGTGCAATTTATAAGTTATGGAAAATATTTCATTTCAAGTTTTGCACTTGTGGTTTATTGCTCCCCTGGAATGACTTATACTTCGGTGGTTAGCAATATTATATAGCAGTTATTCTCTACTTTCTCATTATATAAGCGTGGATTTTGGGAGGCACATGGAAGAGAGTAGTCATCACATTTCTGCTTATAATTTGTCTCAGAATTCTGAACTTCTACCTTAAGTACTACCATAAATGTCATTATAAGTGTTTTTATAGTTTTTAGAGTGTAACCATGTCTGTTTCAGAAGAGGAGATGTGAAATATGAGGTTTTTGCACACATACATATGCAAAACTTTACTCTGTTAACAGTTTAAAATTTTTTGAGTTTATTTTTTTCTGAGAGTTTTATAGGTCAGATGACATTTTATGTGAGGTTGGCTTCATGTGCTAAGCACATTCTCTGCTAAACATGTGGCTGTGCTTGTTTAAAAAAAGTGTGATAAAAATGAGGTGTTGCTGTCAGTTGCTCTTGATGTGACTGTGTTCAATACTGTGTTGTAGCTGTGCTGTTGTACTGAAATTTTGAGGAGAAGCTTTTAAAATTCTAGTTAAGCTAGTGTGAATTGGAAGATTATTTTTTCTTTTTCCTGTAATATATATAGTATGCAACACTTCTTTTCAGTGGTATTTTAACCATTAGGCAAATAAAAATAATCCAGTGTTTTCAGAATAATGGAGTTGTTACTTAGTTATGTATCTTAGGAAAACATGAACAACTTCCATCTTTTGCTTTGAGGCAGAAGGAATGGGAGAAGTCAGTCAATTCCTATATGTCTGCAATGATACCCCAGCTCATACAAATATGGAGAAAGGATGAAATTTCAAACAGAGAAAGTGGCACTATATTGCCAGTTTGAACAGGATTTGGTCAGTGAAAACATACAGTGTAAAACTAAAACAATTAATTGGCTTGTAACTACTTCTATTTCAGCATGAGAATGTGCAAGTTTTCTATCAGGCAGAAAACCATAATTCCCTAAGGACATTGCCTTATCTTTTTTGAAGAAATCCTTCAATATTGAGTAGAGAAAAACAGTCACAATTTGTTTGAAACGTAACCCAAGTGATTCCTCACAAATACGGATAAAGAACATAATCAATGTAATACAAAAATCACTGAGTTCCAAACATCCAAATTTTCTTCTTTACATTTTTTTTATATCAGAGCAGGCTTATAAATGCTGTTGAGAACTTCTCTTTCCAATGTTGTGTTGTGGTATTTTTTTCTTTAATTTGAGGGCCTTCCCAGGCACAGTAGTTGTTCAACAAATTACATTTGTTTTATTGCATTTTCCTAAAACGCTCATATGAGATGAAATCGTGTGATGGAGAGCAGTATTGACCTTTTAATGACTGGACTGTTGGAGGATTGATATGATAAACCTAATAGAAGTAACGTACTTGAACAGTTGAGACTGGTGCAGTAGACATTTTAGAACATGTCTACTGTTTTGAAATTTTGACTGATACTTGAAGTTAAAAATATGACTTTAAGAAAGGGGAACTTTAGGTTTCTGTATTGTGATGCAGAATGCTAGAAAGTATGCATTGTAAAGCTATGAAAAGTGTTTGAAGTTGTAGTATGGTGGTTAGTGTGCCAGGCAAGTATGAAGCAAATTTATCTGGAGTAAAGCAGTACCAATTGACAGTTCACAGGCAAATGGGACGAAAGACGAATGAAGGTTTCTGCGTCTCCTGAGCTTTACATCACCAGCAGGCATTTGTTAGATTGGGTGGCACAGATCTGCTTGAAAAGAGGTGATTTACTATGGCTATGCAAAACGGAGAATTTTCTTACTTTCTTTTCTGTTCTAAGAAAAGTGTATTGTAAAGTCTGTCTGTGTAAATGTACGATTGTGGCTTTCAGATCAGCTTAGTGGTTTTTGCGTTTTTCAGTAGTCTTGTATTTAATCCTAGCTCATGCAGATAGTCACATTGTTAGCTGTAGTACGTAGTGATGTGGAAACCCTGACCAGTGAAATTTGTTCTCTATTAGCTCTGAGATTTACTTATTTTTTCATCAATATACACATACTTTTTTTTTCTTGTAAAATAACTGTTTGGGGTTTTTTTTAATTAAATACTGATACTTAGAAAAAGTTTGTTCATACCTGTTTACCTCTAACACTGTGAATGAATTCCTCAGGACGCTATGATGATGGAACAAATGAATTTTAGACGGAGTGTGGAAAATAGTTTTCGGTTGTTCTCATCAATTTCTTTTGTGTTTTATGCTTGTAGTTCACAACTTTACATTGCGTATAAATACTGAAGATAATTTTTCTTCTTAAAATGTCTGTTTAAAATTGCAAGTTGGAATTTCAAGTACTTCTAATGATCAGTTGGCTTATGATGATGTTCTTACCTAATGAGAAGGTTTCTGCTGTGTCTATAAATCTGTGTTGCTTTCAATCTTTTACAGGTAAATATTACACCTTCCATACATTCCAGTGGTGAATTCCCTCAGCTTCTCCATCATGGTGTGAACGTGGGGTCCTTGCCACTTAATGAGTCATATTTGTTGGCTCAGCAGAATGGCAGTCCAGCTAATGTGGTAGAATCATCAATGAGATCCATTACTCCTCAGATTAATGGGAAGTTCTCTAGTGATGACTTTGAGCAGCTGATCAGAAACATGTCCCAGGTAACCTTGTCATGTAATAACCACAAAATATGGATTACTGATTATCTGAAGATTAAGATACATCTATATTTATTTAAAAGCAATTGAGTTACTACACAAACCAGAGTTCACTTACTGTATAGAATAAAGGTAACCTTTTAAGTTGAGAAACAATTACTAAATGAGAAAGCAGTTGAAAAACTAGCCCTGACATTGTCACTCGTGAGCTACTGTCCTTAGCTGACCAGTGTGTGTATTACAGATCAGCATGCCATTATTTTTCCATGCTCGTTGTAGAACTGCTGCTCTGTGCATGAGGGAGATATATTTGGTCAGAGCGTGCTCTTATATGCATAATTAATGAAAATTAGTTCTATGACTTTCTTGGAAATAAAATAGAAGATTTTGACCTTGCTGTTCGTTGTTCTGTAATCTTACTGCTTTCCTGTACTAGGCAGAAACGGTGGATGAGTCCCTTCAGTGACTGGAGCTGAGAATGCCCAGGCATATATTCTAGTATTTATCTATTTAATCTGTAAGAGAGCAGCGTAGGAGATGTCTAATGGTGTTCAGGAGAGCCTTTTGCATAGTCCAGCTTATTTCATCTTTCTGAAATTCACCCTCTTTTTCTGGTTTTGCTTGAAAGTTGTCCTGTACCCTGTAAAATAGATATATATCCTACTTCAGTCACTACTAAACCAAAACTCTTCATATTTATCTTTTGTTCCCTGATTTCCTCTTCTGGGCTGTAATAATGCTTATTTCTCAAATATTTCTGTATGATAGCAAGAAATCAGAAATGAACAACTATGTTTCAGTTATTAGCTTTGTGTGGTTTTACCCAGCTGTAGTGGTCATTAGAAATTTTTTCCAAATTGTTTACCACATTTATGATTACTGCTTTTCAGCATTTTTAACCATTGTTCATTTTTAACATTTTGCTGAACAGGGTCGTCTTGTTGAGACAATTGACCTAATTAAACCTCTAAGTGGTGGTCTGGGCTTCAGTGTTGTGGGACTCAAGAGTGAAAACAGGGGAGAACTAGGAATATTTGTGCAAGAAATCCAGGAGGGAAGTGTGGCGCATAGGTAAGATTACTACTGAATATTTTGCTATACCAAGTGTTAATGTGACACTGCGATTCAGTTGTGTTACTACTGTTATTTTTGTGGTACAAGGGCACGTTTCTCTCCATGTTCTGACCATCATTGCAGATGTAAAATTACTTGCCACAATTTATGTAATGTTGGAACAGGCATCATATGAACTACTCTCAATTTATAGAAACTACAAATGTCATTTCCCTGGGGTTTTTAAATATGAAAAAAAGAGAGGCTACTGTTCTGTGTCATGTCTTTTAAGGTTGAAATATGTATTTTGCTGTCATTGAATGCACTGAAGAACAATTTGATGGACAAAAGTCAGCTGTATCTGGCAGTGTTACTTGTTAGATAGAGTCCCATTGAGCAGGTGTGAAACTCAGCTTTAAAGTCAAGCAAGTCTTGACCTAAAGTCAGGGACATTCACAGAGATACTCAGCTGATACTACAGAAGCTCAGCAATCATAATAGCTTTCTGGACTCGGATTCCACAACTAATGTTGAGAGAAATGCCCGAGAAAGCACACAAACTCAATGGTAAGTGGCAGCAGCACTGGTTTACTGCAAACTGGTGAGGTGTATCACTGATCAGGATCCTGGCCCAAGCTGCTTTGTGGTGTACTCTGTATTTTGTGTGGGGAGGCTGAGTCACATTAGTGCTGTTTCTCACTGTGCTTTAGGGAGAAATTTTCTGATTATTTGTGATCTGAGCCCTGTAAGTCTAGTAAACATGGGCAAGAGAGACAAGAGAGACAAGAACATAGTCTACAGAGTTAATTGTAGTTAATCAGTTACAAAATGTGACATGCTTTATAGCTCTATAATATTTTTTAATCTGCCTAAATTCCACTTTCTCTTTTTGTTTGTTTGTTTTTATTTTGGTTTAGATGTTTTTTTTGTTTCATTTTTTCCTGTTTGTTTGTTTCCTTCACATTTGAGAGGTATTTGCTTTTACTTCACTTACTGCTTGGAGGTGAGACCTATCTTTACTGATGATCGGCCCTGCCTGATTCACTGTCCAGAAAAGGAACATTCAACACCTGTTACAGGGCTTATAAATGATAAAAGCTCTGGCAGTAATAAGTCTTTGAGAGAACTCTGAAAAACAGTTCAGATTCACAAGTGAAATACTATGGGTTGAAGCTAAATAGTCTTTTTCCTGAATGCTCTACCTGGGTTTTTACAGCATAGGTGCTCACAAAAGCTGGTGTAGTAGAGATCCTTGTTTTCGTTGCTGCTCTTTGTTTTCAAAGCATTACCACTTTGGGATGCAAAGAAGTGGTGGAGGAAAGAGAGGGTGATTCAACCGTGTAGGCTTCATACACCTCCTTTGGAGTAGATCTGGGGAAGGACCCAGTAGGTAATTTTACAGTAATGTTTCCTTTGTCAGAAAGTGAAAAAGTTTTTTTAATTTTTTCAGGACTTTTTTCTCCCCTATATAAAAGGGATCTATTTTACCATTTTTGTTCTCTTTCTTTCTTTGTCCTTCTTTTTTTCTTTTATTCTTTTCCTTTTATTTTTTTCCTTGTTTTTCAGCAAAACAAAATTTGTTTCTGTAACATACTGGTGAAAGTGTGTTCCACTCCTTGGTTTGATGAATATTCAGAATGGGTGCACTGAACAAAGTGAGGCACTTGGTCTGTAAAGCAAGAGGCTCAAAGTCAAGGATAAACATAAGTTCCAGGGCTGTGGTTGGGAGTGACTGAGATTAATATGCTTAGTCTCGCATGGGGGTTCAGGGAGAAGAAAGCTGGCTAGGGGGTAGTAGCCAGGGGAGAGTGGCAGTGGGATTAGCTTCAAAGGGAGTGATCACCAGGGTGCCACATCGGCTCCTTTCAGCAAAACTGCAGGGGGGGATTAAAAAAGAGGGGGCAATAGAGACCAGGTTATTAAAAATACTGGAAAATTGTCAAAATACTGCAATTTCTGTGGCACTGCTTCCTTGCTTTTTCTTACTTGTTTATTTTATCATCCCCCTTCCTTGTTTACACCTATGTGACAGAGATGGAAAGCTGAAGGAAGCAGATCAAATCCTTGCTATTAACGGACAAGCCCTTGATCAGACAATTACACATCAACAGGCTATCAGCATTCTGCAGAAAGCAAAAGATAATGTCCAGCTAGTTGTGGCTAGAGGCACTTTTCCTCAGCTCATCAGTCCTGTAGTTTCCCGGTCTCCATCTGCTGCTAGCACAGTTTCAGCCCATTCCAATCCGGTGAGTATACCCCAAACATCTGTGTATTCAGTTCTGGGCATGCACGTACTTACTACATATAGTCTTTGGAGTCATTTTTTGTAACTTGTATGTACATTGCGTCACAGTTCTTGAGGTTTTTCTTCTATTTATCTTTATTGTACCTTTCCCCTCCAAAGAGTAGCAAATACTCAGGCTTGCTGGGGGAAAAATCTTCATCTTGGATGTATTCCTTCTTCCCATCTGCCAAATTATCTGTATCCACCAATGCAATGTTTACCTTACCTGATTGATGTAATTACTGAGGCACAGACTCAGACCTTCAGGGAATCTGAGATATTTATTCAAAGAAACGAGTTGTTTTTTTACACTTCTTCAAGACCCAGTATTTTCTTATATGGTATTTTTCACTAAGCACCCTATCACACGTTGCCATGTCAGTAACACACTTTCTCAATGTCCCTGTATGGGGTGATCACAGGCTGTCCACGCGTTCGGCAGCTTGTGGCAGGCTCCTCTCTGCAGGGCTCTGCCATGTGGCATCTCCTTCCCCCAAGGTCAGGCAGAGACAAGCTTTTTTGTCCTGTCATGGTGTTCTGCAGGCACATCCCACAGACCGCAGTTCAATTCCATCCTATCTCTTCCCACACTTGATGAAGCTTTATTTTGAGGTTGCAGTAAACAGATTTTTTCTTTGCCTTCTGCTTGTGCAAACAGTTTTTTGAGGCATTGTAATCTGATCTGCACCACCAGCTGGATGGGTGGTTTTTTGTTTGTTTCTCTGTTGCCTGTTAGCATGGGGGCTCCAGTAAAGTTAAAAGATGCATTTAAGAAGTCCCCAAAAACCAGCTCTGCTAAAATGCCTTTCTTTTGAGAGCTTTTGCACATCTAGATGCAGACAACACAGTTCAGAAACATGGTGATATTAACTGCACTTTCTCCTCCTCTTACCTTACTCATGTAATGGCTTGTCCTGAGATGAAACAGCTTATATTCAGTTTCTGTAGGTTTTACTGTTCAGTAATCTGTGGCCCTTCTTTAAGGGAGTCAATTACCAGAAGTATAGCGATCAGTCAGTCTGGAAAAAGGAACTGTTTTAGTGGTTTTTTTTAATCATTAGCATAAAACCTTTAGTGAAGAAATGTCAGAATTATTATCTGTGTTCAGGAGTGCAGCTGACTGACCTAACTTTTCCTGCCACCACATGGGAGAAGCCTGTTCTCCAGTATTGCTGTGGCACACTTCTTTCTCTGTGCGATTGCCTCTGTATTCACTGAGCAGTTACCCTTGCTTGAAAAGGTGTTCTTTACAAACATGCCACAGCTGCTTCTGCTTTTTTTATCATGCCTTTCCCAGTTCTCCTGTTCTCTTTGCTTTCAAGTGCAGCATACTAGGAGCCGTTCTTTTTCCTTCAGGCTTTGCTTGATTACCCTAGATTTATGTTAAAATTGGATTTCCAAACAGGTACCACAGGGCTTTGAATTTGCAATACCTTGATTATTCCAAAATAAATGCTTATTTCAGGATTGTACCTGGTGTAGCATCAGCTGTGGTTTTAAATTTCAGATGAGTTTACTGTGTGAGTTCTTCTCCAGGAGAAAGAACACCATGAGCTTCCAGCTGTCCCTTCAAATAGTGCCCCATGCAAACAAGCTAGCATTTGTCTTTCTTTCAGAGCAGTTTTGCTCCTGTCAGAACACAAAGTCTGTTGTCAGAACTACTTCATTCTAGTGCTGTTGCCATCAGACAACCCAGAAGTCTTTGTTCATTACATGGGGTAATTCTGCCGATAACTGCCTCACAATACTTGGTCCTGCTTTCAGCCTTAAAAATACTGAATTGCGATTTTCCTTTCTCCTGTGCTTTGTTATAATGGCTGATGTGAACATATACTTACCTGAAGATTTTAATTTCCAGTCCTTTGTGGTTTTCTAGCAGCAGTATTTACTGACTGCAAAGGGGCATTGAGGTGGGCAGCCCTAGGTTGCTGCTTAAATTCATTCAACAATTCCTAAAAGATCTGACCCATTACCCAGTTCTGGTTTTATGTAATATTACACCTAATAGTAACTGTTAAAAAGGTATTATATGTCCATCTTCCTACAACCTTCCATTATCAGAAACATGCTCAAGAAATAAAAGAAAATAACTCGCAAGTTCTAATACATATATTAGCAGTTTGACTTGATAATTGTAAAGGTCTTTTTACACCTGAAAAATTCTATGATTCTATGTTTTTAATCATTTGCAAGCTTATATTTATTCCTTGCAGGTTCACTGGCAGCATGTGGAGACCATAGAGTTGGTGAATGATGGCTCAGGTCTGGGATTTGGGATAGTGGGAGGAAAGTCAACTGGAGTGATTGTTAAAACCATCCTCCCAGGAGGGGTGGCTGATCAGGTAAATTCAACCTACATGTCTGTTACTCTTCAGTAAGGTAGAAGAGTACTTTTATGGTCAGACCAAATAGTGGTAGCTTTTATCCAAATAAATGTAAAGAAAGAAACAGTAATTACTGAAATTTTTGCTCTGTAAAGGTGTATTTAGTGCAGGAGTCTCTTCGTTTGAATGTTAAAGATGGATTAGGCTCTAAATCACATTTTCAAATCTGTAACATTATATGTATTTTGTGCATATGCAGTTAGAGTCTTAATTCTTTCATGAGTGTACTGGTTGTAACCAGGGGTAGAGGGGGCTCCAAATATTGACTTGCTGTGCCCTAACAGCTAAGAGCATCTGTTTTTCTCTGCTGAGCTTACTGAAGCTTGGAGCAGATATGCAGCTTCATGTGTCTGCTTCAAGACACAGGCTCTGCTCTTGCCTAAAGAGCTCATGTGAATTGAGTTTGGTTATCACAGCTCATTTCAAGCTTGTTCATTAGACTGGTGCCTAAGGCTGCTGTAATGATGGTCAAGCACTGAATAGGCACAGAGACTGATCAGTCTTCCAACAACAGCAGTAGAGGCCTGATAACTGGGCTTGGAGATGTATGGACAGGATTTACTGGTGCTCTCTTTCCCCTGAACAGGTAGGTAGGTTCCTTTTACCAACCTGTGTCTGTAATGCTCAGCATATGGCCTAAATTCATGTGAAGTTTTTTATTAATTAAAGGTAAATCAGAAAGAGAGTAAACCAGTGTAAAGCAATATAGATAGCTGGATCACAGTAAGAGAGAAATGAGTTTTATTTTGAAGTCTTGGTTAATCCTGTTACTACTACTACTACTAGTTTTTTAGTAGCCGTGTAAAGCTGAGTATATGTTTGTATGCTGTCCTTTGGAAGTGTGCTTGGAAATGACACTCAAAGTTTTGCAATCTATATGCAGTTGTTAAAACACCAGTAGGAGTAACCGTAGCTAAACACATTTTTGTCTCTGTGCTTGGGTGACATCTTGAGAAAGGATCTCCTGGATATTTCTGGGGAAATTACAAGTAAAATTAGTGAGCCATTAGGCAACCTTCTTTTCTTCTCTGTGTTACCAAGATACTGACTTGGCATCCAAAAAGAGTTACCTGAGTCATATGTCTTAAAAGTGACTAAAGCTATGTGCTCTTCTTCTAATTGTATGGTAAATGGGAGAAATGGCATTTTTTCGTCATTATTTTTCCTTCAGCATGGGAGATTGTGTAGTGGAGATCACATCTTGAGAATTGGTGATACAGACCTAGCTGGAATGAGCAGTGAGCAGGTGGCACAAGTTCTAAGGCAGTGTGGAAATAGAGTGAAACTGGTAATTGCAAGAGGTCCTGTTGAGGAGCCACCTCTACCAGCAGTTCCTCCAGGTACACCAGTACCCACCTCCACACCAGAGAAACAGGTAAGCAACAGTGAACATATGTTACCCATCGCAAACTTCCTTTCTTTTAAACTGCTATTTGAATGTCTTTTGTGTTTACGTTCTTGAAAGTTAGGATTTTCTTTCCCCGTAGTGCTATTCTCATCTGACAGTCTGGGAGGATTTAAATGTAATGAGTCTGCAATGCAAGGAACTGTGTTCTTGAGGACTTTTGGGATTAAGGTTTAGGACTTCCATAAATATAATCTGATTAACAACTTGTTCTTGGTTGCTTGTAAGGGTATGTTACATTCGGACAACTGAAGCAACACCGTCTTAAGACAGAACTAGTTGACTATTTAGCATTTCTTTGTCTGCTTGCCTACCCTTTTTCTTTCCATTTAATTTCATCTGTTTGTCAGAACTTTCCTCCCTGTGCCAAGCAGCACACAGACACTAATTCTTTCCTACATCACCTGGCATTGCTCATTTGCTAGATGTATTCTAAAAAAAGTCAGCCAGCTGCTACCCTTACTCCCCTGCTGATGATTGTACTCTGTATTGTTACTTGTCTACAACTGTCAGCCACTGAAAAAATGCTGTAAATATTATCATGACTTGTCAGCTCAAAACCTTTACAAAATAGGTAATTTGCATGTTTGTAACAGAGTCTGGTTTCATGGGAGTCAGAAACAGTACTGTTTTGCTACATATGGCTATGACCAGATACATTTAAACATGAATATGTGAAGTAAATAATTGAGAGAAGAAAAGATTGTTGGTTTTGAGCTTACCCCTAGTTGGAATTTTTTGTTTTACTTTTTCCTGTTGTTTTTCTGCACGTTTTCTTCCCAGTTACAGTGTAGATTTGAGACAAGTCACATCAGAAGAGAAAAAGTCCTTGTAATTTATGCATGATTGTTATGCAACAGTTTATGATGGTGATACCATCATTTTGTCTCTGTCCATTGTTGTGATATCTGTGAAAACCTAACATATATTCATGTCCTATTTCGTGGCTATAAGGCAAAGAAAGTTAATTTTAACATGGAGGCTTCTGAGCATCAAAGAGGAGAGACAACTGATACTTTTGTGTTTTTACAGCACTCAGAGATATAAAACCTTTCTGCATTTTAGATAAAGGTATTGATACTTAGCCCTAGTATTACTTGTCTCAAATGCATCTCTCAAAATAAAAGCTGAATTTCGTAATTTAATCTGTATATATTTCTGCAGTATTTGCCTTTTTGAGGTTATATGATGTGATGTTAAATGATGTATCTGCAGATGCAGAATAAATACAATTTCTAGTACTGATGAAATAGCTCAAAGCAGCAAAGGGGCACAATTTGAGGTTTTTGCCACCTTCCCAATTTCCATACTTTTCAATACCTCTTTCCTGGTATTTATCTCCTGGCAGGAGGCAGGCTATTTTTAAACTGCTTCTGCCTACGCAAAGTTGCATTCTTGGAAAGAGCACCCTGTTAACTCAAGCAAGACTCATTGATTTGGGTTCAGAGTGAAGATGATGATGCAAACAGCGTGGTTTTTTAGTTTCTTCCTATCAAATACAGTGTGGGTGGAGTCTTCATGATGCTCTTAAAACTTACTGAGACCAGAATGGCTTTGCAACATGGGCACTTCTTGTTACCTGCAGATGTCTATCCTGTAAAAATTCATGAAGCTGTAGGAATTGGATCTTTTCTTAGTGGCACTACCTGTGGCCAAAATAATCCTGTGTTTTCAAACACAGGGATGGTTAATGCGGTAGAAATGTATTTTTCTTGTGTTTAATTTGGTTTCTGGTGGAGTTGCTTGGATAAAGAGCTCAAGTCAGATTCTTTTTTGGCAAGTAGCATCATAGCTCTCCTGAAGTCTTTTTTGGCTCATACTTATCTAGTCAAACTGCATTTAGTTAGTATCTCCCTGCTTGCCATATTGGCACTTAAAAATATTAGCTACTACTTGGCATGCAGAAAGGACAGAATACAAACTTTTAATACAAACCCCCTATTGTTAAAATAGGATTTTAATATGTATTCCTCTTTCATTAACAACAAGTAATTAATTAGCCCCAAAATTCTTTGTTATTGAAATTCAGAGGGTTATAGCAGGTATTAATGGAGATTGTAATTATTTAGCTAGCTGGAAGTATAATTGCTATGTGCTAAAACACAACTTCTAAGCCTTTCAAAAGCAAGAAATGTAATTGCCTCACTAGTGATAGCTTTTTTTTTTAGTGATATTTTAAACTTGACAAGTTTTAAAAAGATACATATAGCTAATGAACAGAAATTTAAACAAACAGAATGCAAAATGCAATTTGGATTTTTTTTTTCTTCTTTTTAATAACACAGTGGTCTAAAGCTAGTTCTGAGGAGGTCCCAGAAACGCAGCAAGCTACATATTCATATACATATATATGTAACTTACTGTACAAGAAATTAATTGTTCAACTTGTACAAATTTCACAGTTGTTTTAGTCATTAAATAATGATTTGATAGATTAGAGGTAATATCCCAGAGCAGTGGGGTGGGGAGGACATGACTTGCCCTGCATTGTTTTACCATGAGGAGTGTTACGTATTTCTTGCTTCTCTGATGAACAGCAAATAAAAACATAAACAAATTTCATACTTCCTTTTTTATGTTTGTATCTAATTTTACATGTTACTGACATTAAAGAATGTGGAGTGTCTTTAAAGAAAAGAAAGCTTCATTTCTAATCATGCTTTTCTTATTAGGATGATGCTTCTGTTGATAGCTTTGAAGATGGGGAGAAATACAATGTTGAACTCACTAAAAACAACCAAGGTTTAGGAATAACTATCGCTGGTTACATAGGAGACAAGACGTCAGGTAATTGTCGATTCCTGCACTTTACTATGCAATGTATTGCATACTATGGTGTATGTGCATCAAAGACTTAATTTTGGTATAGCTTCTCTTATAAGAACCCTTAACCATCTAAAATCTACGTGAAGTTTGTAAAGGAAAGATAACTGTTTTCCTTTTGTGATAAGGATGTTCAGAACAAAAGCAATTGGTATTATAAAATCCCACCTCAGTATTTTTAAATCAGTTTTTATCTTCACTTTTGACTAAAGCTTGTGCTTATGTGTTTTTGAAAAATAACTGTAAAATGGATTGAGCCCTTTTTGTTAGAACTAGCCTTCTTACAAGACAACACAGTAGAATTCTGAGTAGTTTTAAGAGGTATTGTTATTAATTTCTAAACTGTGTATAATGTGGCTGGCACATCAAGAATTCTCTACCGACTTCTTGGTATAATAAATGTTTCTTCACCTGTGGGCTGTGGCAGACAATAAATGTTTATTTAAATAAATAAATATGGAAATGTTCATGTATGGTTGTTTATTTTTACTTTGTAATTTCCACTACATTTTTCAGAAAAATGATCCAGAACTGTGTTAGGCCTGCCTAGGGGAAATTTGGCAAATTCAGTATTGCTAGGAAGGGTTGTTTGTTGAATGTGTCATAAAACTTCTCAAAGAGCTGTTGGTTTGACTTGTATGCACATGTATATTGCTTGAAAAATGCATGGATAGGTACATTCCATATTACTGGCAGTTTATAGCTCTAATTTGTTGGATAAAAACACTGGACTTCCACAGGACCAGACAGTCACAGCTTGTGCAAGTCCACGCTTTAGCAGCTTCCAGATGAATCCTCAAAAGACAAATTAAGATGTAGAACAAGTGATAGATCTGAGAGCATATTTTAACTAGTTTAGTGTTTGCGTATCACTAGTCTTCAGTTTGAAATTACTGTGCTGCACATAACTATGTTAGAGAATATTCTTGTCTTTGGAACTAATTAGGTAACTCAGTTTCATGACTTAACAGTTACAGAATGCTGTCAGAGAAGCAGCAATAAAACTGCTGGACAACAAGTACCATGGCTGAATTTTTTGTGTATGACAAATAACTTGTCATCTTATCATACAGCTGTTAAAGGGTGTAAAAATGCTTGGAAGTTAGGACGACAGTGATGTAATTATGCACAAAACCTGGGCAAACAACTGTTTCAAAACCACTCCACCCCCCCCACCCCCACCAAAAAAAAAAAAAAAAAAAAAAAACAAAAAACAAAAAAAAAAACACCAAAAAACAAAACCAAAAAAAAGAGAAACTTGTCAATGAGGCGACTTAAATATTTATGCAATCTTATTTGCCCTAAGCTTAATTGAGTCATTAGCCGTCCTTCCTTAAAACTTCTGTCATATTGAGGGCCAGTAAAAAGTTAGCTTGAGGTCTGCAAAGCCTCTCGCAGCTTTTAAAATGCATTTTGTAGTGGATTATCTTCACATCAAGCATATTCATTTAACAGAGTGGGAACATTTGTTGAGGGAAAGTAGATGCTGTTGAGATTTCTGATAGCAGTGTTACAGGCCTATGACCATGAGAATGATTTTAT
>VWZT01006322.1:515375-550803 GCA_013397055.1 Pachycephala philippinensis
TGTTGGGGTTCTTAAAACTTTGTGTCCTTTTCATCAAATACTGATAACTGTGGTTAAAAGCTGGTTCAAATATGGTCATGTTTGCTTATAATTTTCTCAATTTGGCTATCCGAACATACATTTTCTTAAGTAGTTATTAAGTACATAGAAAATTCAGAAATTACCAGATTAGTGTATTCAAGCTGAATTTTCTGTCCAAATCTGGTAAAAGTCAGAGATACGGTTTTTGTCGATGTTGGTTTCAACATTTAGATTAAAGTAAGTTAGAATATTTCTTGTTTTTCAACAGTTATGAATTTGAGATTGTAAGATTTTGAATGAAATCTACTCCAATGCAAGCAGACATTAATCTGGCTCATTCTTTAAGAAAATAATAATACGTATGTTTTTCTTAAATTATTGCTTTCTTTATGATTCTTTTATTATCTTACGTAGAGATTGTGTTTTCTGGTTTTTTTTTATCCTTGCTTTGACTGATGCCTTTGGTTCCATTATTTAAATTGTTTCTTAATAACTTAGTTAACTTAATGTTCCCCGTTTCTTCATCGCAGAACCTTCTGGTATCTTTGTGAAAAGCATTACAAAAGGCAGTGCTGTTGAACATGATGGCAGAATCCATGTGGGAGATCAAATTATAGTTGTAAGTAAACACAGGAAGAAGTGAGATCACTTGTCTACAAAACTCTGCTTCTTTAAGTTGTGAAGAAGTGCTCATTTAGTACTTGTTTAAAATATTTAGGATTAGTGTTGCAATTCTGAGCCCCTTTCTAACAGAGGATCTCATCGCATGCTTTCTGATTATGCTACTTGCATGTAACTTGTATTTCTTAAAAAAAATCTGTTTCATATGTGAGAATATATAATTATATATTCTTATCAGTAGGAGGTTAGTAAGTACGAAATTTCAGAGTTTGATTCAAATCGGGCAACTGTTTTCAAAATGATTTTAAAAAGTATGTCAATGAAGTTTTAGGTGTTCAGAGAAAGAAGAGCACATTTTCATCCATAAACTGTTGGTTGTGTGGTGGAAATCAGGTCCTGAATGCAGAGGGTGCATTTTTGTGTTTCTCATAGATCTATCCTTGCATTTGTGTGAAGAAAGCACTAAAAACAGGTTATGGTCTCTCTCCAAAAGTGCCTGCATGTTTGTTTGTGGAAGTATGTATCTTTTTTGTAATGATTTATGTGCTGAGTACAAATGGCCAAAATGACTTATTCCAAAGTTTGTTTTCTTCTTCTGCTGCAGATGCAGAAGGAGAAGATTATAAACATTTTTAAAATATGGTTTCTTTAAGTGTGGAGGAAAAATTAAATAGTCCCAGCTGATTTTTAGTTACTTTATATTTAGAAGAGTTTCAGAGAAGGACAACAAATGACCAAGGGTCCAGGGGATTCATTCTTCATGTAGGAGGAATTAAAATAATGAAGTATGTGTGTTGTGTAGATAGGCAGAAACAAATACAGGAGTCAAGGAACATGGTATTGTAAGAAGTATTTAAGAAATTTAAGCTAGATTTAGAAATAACAGGATATTATGGAGTTTGCAGGGAGAAGAATAAAATGTCATGGGTGCTAGGGATAACAGGATAGAATTGAGAAATGCCAACGTTTTGAATTTCAGAAAAAAAACCCTGAGTTAATGAGATAATCAAATAGTTTCAAACAGAGGAGGCCAAAGTTTTATTCTTTAAAATATTAAAATTATGAACCAGTGATAATATCTGGTTTGTTGCAACAGTGTTTTATTTGGAAATTGAATTTCACAGTGTTCATTAGTAGACTTCTCTGTATCTAAGTTTGCTTGACCTCAGAATGACTGCTCTCTGTAGGTCTTTCTACCACAGTGGATCGATAGGTCTCTCCTTACTCTTCTCTCTCCAGAACTCCTAGCTATGGCTGTGTTGGTTTATTCACCCAGTATTTTCTCCTCGGAGGTAGGGATGGCTGAAGTGGTTGAGCAGACAGGCTGCACAGTATGCCCTGCACAGCACATGCTGTATCCTCTCCCACCTTGCAGAGCAGATGTGCCTGGCCTCACCATGGTGGGCACTCTTCCCCTCTTTGCTGTGGTGCTGGTTGTCACCTAGCTGTGGGGTACTTCAGTGGGAGCGCTTAGCATATCCAGTTACATAAAGTTATACAGGTTTTGTTCTTGCCCCTCCACTTGCTTTTTGCTTAGGCTAACAGATGCTGAGAGCTCACTGCATTGTTTTGCCCTGAACTTTTTCTTCCTGGGTGAATTGAAAAGCTGCTTAATCCTGTAGGTGGATGGAACAAATCTTCAGGGTTTTACCAACCAGCAAGCAGTTGACGTTTTGCGGCACACAGGACAGACGGTTCGGCTCACTTTGATCAGAAGAGGTCTTAAGCAGGAAAATCGTATTCCATCCCAGGAGGACTTCAGTGCTCCTGTTGAAAAGGACTTATTATTCCAAACAATGGATAGTACCACAGCCAAAGGTAATTAAAACTGGCTTTGCTGTAAAGTTGGCTTGAAACATTTTTCTTCTCAAATGCAAACTGGAAATAAAGTGGGCCAGATTCATTCTGGGTAGCTATTACAGATGGCAGAGCTGCTGTGCAGAGCTGCTGTACATGAGGGTGGAATTTTGTCTACTATGTTTGATTAATCTTTTAGACACAGTGGTGTTATTTGCTACATTTTCAAAGTGAGTGTTGAAAGTTCTGTGCTGGATTGCACTTCTGGCTGAATTGCTTCAAGACTTTGATCCTGCAAATTTTTGAGTGGTGAGAAGGCAGCAAATGTTTTATTTGTGCTCAAGAATGAGAGCTGCATTCAAAAGCAAGCAGAGAAAGACACTCCTTGATGACCATAACCAATCTCATCTCCTTTCACTCTTGCTTGTTACAAGCTACAGGTATGAGAGGAGTAGCCTGTGTTTAGAGGCTGATAGGGTATTGATGTTGCATGTGTAAAATGTTCAGAAGCCAAAGACCAGTATTAATTTTGCTGCTGCTGACGTGAGATTAGTGAAGCTTTATCTTATATACTCTGCACATATTTAAGTATGTGTGCCAGATCTTGAAAGTCATTGTGTTTGAACGCAAGATAGCATTCCAGGGGCTGGAAGCACAAAACAGCTGCTTGTGTTATAGTTTGATGTCAGTGAAAGTATGTCACAAATAATCAATATAGGCCTAATCCCTACCTTGCACAAGATTTTCAAAGACCCAGTAGCATGTTACCTGTATGTCATCCTCTCATTCCTACCTTTAACAAGGAGTATAGATGAAATGTTCAGAATGGTGTTTCTTTAGCCAACAGATGTTCAAGACATCTGACAGGCAGAAACATACATAACAGAACTTGATGGTACGAGGGGTTTTCTACATAGAAAAAGTGTACCAGGTGTGCAGGTCTCCAAGTCTGTAGCATTTTTGTTTTCAGTGTCACCTTTCTGAATTGCACAAAGGAAAAGAAAAAAAGAAATTAATACAAGAATACTAAAGAATGTTATATTTAGATGTATTTTCTTTCAATCATAGAAATGCAGGTACCGATAGTTGTGCTGGGTTTTTTGTTGTGTTTTTTTCATTGAAAACTCACTGGAGAAGGCAAAGCATTAACAGAAGACAGTGTCTTTGAAATGTGATGTTTCTTCTGGGCCCCTCATGCCGGATTCCGTTTGTCAAATATGGGTATGCTAAAGTCCAGTGAAGGAGAGAGTTGGTGCCCCAGAGCATACCTGTGAGCTTGATGAGTATTACAACATATAAAATAGCTAAATAGCTGAAAAGATTTCTTCTTTTTTTTCAGATAACAATGAAACAGAACAGGCATCCCCATCACTGCCATGCAGTGCCAGTGTGGTAAATATTGGAGATGACGTGAAACAGCAGGAAACAGGTTCTCGAGGTTTAATATTTTATTCTGTGAAAATGTACTTCTGTGTGTTTATACAAAGATCAGGTGTTTTGTGTGTCTTTCCATTGTCTGTGCGCTCCGTAGCTGAGGTAGAACTACAAAGTGGAAGTAGTTGTACATTTAATCATATACTCTTGATCATGAGTGCTGTAGGAACGGGACTACCATATGTGTCTGAAAATAATTACATACTGAAGATGTTACATGAAGCAGTCTGCTTTGGCTACTTGCTCAGCCCTCTCCTAGTCTAGGTTTGCATATCTACTCTTTTTAGTCTAGTCTAGAAGACCTTTTTCCTCCCCACTCCTCATTATCTTTACAATTGTCTGCAGCTACCCAGCTACAATTCCAGGACTTCTGCATCTTCTGATAAATTTCATTTTCACAAATTTTTAAGCTTACATTTATTTCAATCTCTGTTCTCCGATAATGTTTGAAATTCAGTCAGTTCTGGCGCACTGATATTGTCCAAATTTTCCCATATTTTTTGTTGAAATTCTTATTTCGTAATGGGTATTTTTTTCCTGCTTGAGCTCCTAGAACACTGTTCTGCATTTCAGAATTCCTGTGTGATGATATGTTTTTCAGATTCAGACATAACTTGATGTGTTAACTTGCTGTTTAATATTTTTGTGCTTCCAGAGTAAAATGGGGAACTGAAACGTTCTGCAATATGTATCTTTTCATAAGTTATGCTTTCTGATTTTCTTGGATAGCTGAAGAAATTTCTTTTTAATGTCTTTCCTTCAGATACTGCTGTGTCTTGGCTTTGGGGAGAGTATTGTCCTATTTGAACGCCATGCAATGTCTGACTTTATGCTTAGTAATGTCTCTGAGCAATGACTAGACTTAAAACACTGTCCGTGGCTCTTAGTCATTTTCTATTCTGACTAAAATCAGTGGGATTTGAGAACTTTGTAATGAAGATTCTTGTCTTTGCCTGTGACGAGCATTCCAATCTGAAGAGTTTATTTGGATATTTCCTGTAGACACAGTCCAGACCATGGACCTTGAATATGTAGGATCCTGTTAAACCTGCCGTGTTTGCTGGCTGTTGTATCTAAATACTGCTTTTTATTGCTTTCTGCCATAGGGCCTAGACAATGTGAATGTGGGGAAAATGAGCAGGAAGAAAGCATTTCTCTTTTTTTCAGACCTACTGATAAATGTTCAATCAAATTAAGATTTTCCACAGTTTGCTACCTAGCCTGTCACTTTACTTTTCCCCCCTCCTTCCTTTCAAGTTCATTGCTATTCTTTAGCTGTTAGGATTTTATGTCATTGTACATGGGCATACACGTGAGTAGCAAGGGGAAAAAAAAAAAGGCCAAAAAAAAAGCTAAGAGGTTGGACTTCATGCGTTCTATTACTGACCTCTAGGGCTTACAGTTTCAGAAAAGTCTTTCACAGTTGTGCTCATGGTTTTAAAAATAAAATAATTTCCAATTTTTGGTTTGGTCATTCTCTTTAAAATTCAGGGTCTGTCCAAAAGGATCAGTGACCAGTTTACATTGTTGAGTATTTTGGCCATCCCCCTGAACCCGTGCGATCAGCCCACATGTAGTCTGATTTAACACAGAGCATGAATGGAGCCTTTTCATTTCCTTTGTGCCTATTATCTTGAAAAATTGCAAAAAATTGACTCAACTCTGAGGCTAGTGCAAATATATATCCTTTCTTCCCAGCCACGGCCACCAAACTATTTGACTTCATGTCTTTCAAAATATGCAGTTAGCTTTGCATGGTTGGAATCTTAATACTCTTTTGTGAGTTTTTCCTCCGGTAAACCCAAGCTTGGTGAGACTAAACAGGCCAAGTTTTTAGTCATATTTAGGAGAGTTCTGACATCATGGGAATGATTGTGTCACTGTGGATGTTCCACATACTTTATCAGATATAGGAATTGACTAGGTTTTTTAATTCTTTGTCACAGTAATCTTAAATATAAATTTTAGATTTCCAGCTAACTACTACAGAAGAAGCAGCTACAAAGATGAAATGGCAGAGGATTATGGGTTCAAATTATGAAATAGTGGTAGGTAAATTTTGTTTACTATTGTTAAATGCCCTTACATCTGTCCATCTGTTATGTTGACAATGTATGGATAGAAATATGTTTGTATTGTATTTGTTCCTTCATGTATAAAAATTACACATACTCTCCCTAGTATGCTGAGATTATTTTAATTATAGATTTTGAATGTAGATATTTTGTATCTACATGTAATGTAGTATGTATGTATTTTTGTATGTAGAATGTATGTATTTTTCTGTATTTTATCAAAACCATAACAGACTTGTTAGATTACTGTGCCCATGACTATTGTTTCACCGATTTTCTAGCTTCAGGAGGATAAATATGTATTAGAGAAAAAAATAATATTTAATATTAAACTTCAAAGCTCCCTTCATTAGCTAGAACTCGAAACTTCATACCCATTCTGCATACTGAATAAATGGTTTAGTGTAATGATGCAAATAATGCATAGAACATTTACTGTAGATACAGATGAAAAGTGGTATTTGAGTTTGAGAGATACTGCAAAATCCCGTGTCATAGATGTAGTGTCTGCAGAAGTATGTATTATTAGATACATCGTTGTCATAAACAGTTCCCACTTGTGTATTGCAAAGTGGCATGTGATCAAAGCATGAGTTTTTACCTGACTGTCCTCATTACACATGACAGTACTTCTGGTTTCTCACTTCTGGAATTTTGACCTCGCTGTATGTAAACTTAAATGGAAGGTAACAGATCTGGCTGTAAATACAAAAAATGTAACCATTTCTTCGTCTTATTTTAGGTGGCTGTGGTTAACAAATTTAGTGAAAGCAGTGGGTTAGGGATAAGCCTTGAAGCTACAGTGGGTCATCATTTCATCAGATCTATCTTACCTGAAGGGCCAGTTGGACGATGTGGCAAGCTGTTCAGTGGAGATGAACTGCTGGAAGTAAGTGAAAGTACTATTCTATCTTCGTCTGCATTCAGTAAGGTGTTTGAGCAGTAAGTTTCTCCTCATAGGTTATGACCATGGGAGTGATGCATATCTAACTGCATGCTAGTTAGTGGTTGAGTAGTCACTTCGTACGTACTTACGTGTATTTATGTGAATACGTACGCTTCGTTTCTCAGCTGGTAGCTGACTTTTCAGATACAGTCCAAGAGATTTTTCAGATACAAACATGAGTCTGTCGTGGTCTAAGCTCAGCTGGCAAGTAAAAGTAAGCACCATACAGCCACTTGCTTACCCACTCCACTCACCCCCAGCCTGGTTGGGTGAGGAGGAGAATCAAAAGCAAAACCTTTTAAGTGGAGATAATGGCAGTTTAATTATTGAAACAAAGTAAAGTATAATAATAATAATGATAGTAAAAAGGAAAAAAAAAACCACTTGAGCGATGCACAATGCAAGTGTTCACCACCTGCTGACCAGTGCCAGACCTTCCAGTTAACTCCCCAGTTTATATACTGGGGGCATGATGCTCTAGGGTGTGGACTATCCCTTTGGCCAGTTTGGGCCATCGCTTATCCCAGCTGTGTTCCCTCACAGCTTTTTTTGGTTTTTTTACCTCCTCACTGGCAGCACAAGACACCAAAAAGTCCTTGATTCAACTTAGCAGCAAGCAAAACATCAGTGTGTTATCAAAGTTATTCTCATACTGAATTCAAAACACAGCACTGCACAGCTACTGAGAATAAATTAACTCTATCCCAGCTGAAACCAAGACAGTCACCAAAAAAGAATATGTAGCAAAAGCATTTAGACTGAATAGGATTATCCCTACTCAGTGAAGGGACTAAACACCTAATTACTTTTCTAAATTATTTTCTTAGAATTAAGATGTGAATTTGGTTTACATGAATTCAAGAAACATGAAGCTACAGTGTATGTGGTGTTTGTAGGGTGGTGTCACACAATTTAAAAGACTATACATTCGGTTCGATATGTACCTTGGTGCTGAGCACCAAACTGAGTAGAAATTAAGGGTTGAAAGTGCCTGTTAGCATGGAGATTTCTGTTGCTTTTATTTTACTTTTTTTTAAATGAGGTGATTAGTGAGCTGGGATTTGCTTGGGTTTTTTTACTCATTTTTATTTATTGTACTTATAAATACTCTGTAGTTCTAACCACTGTGTATTTTTTGTTTATTGAGGTAAATGAGATCTCTCTGCTTGGAGAGAACCACAAGGATGTGGTCAGTATCTTGAAAGAGCTGCCTATTAAGGTGACAATGGTGTGCTGTCGCCCAGTAACTCCACCTGTCACTCAACCAGAAATACTCGAGAGTCTAAGCCTGTCTGAGGTTCAACTCACAGAAAAGGTATTTTGTCTTTAAACAATACCTGAAAACTACAGTTTCCGTGAGAAAAAACCAGATGAAGTTCTTCTACATGATTAGAAATATGTTTTAACGTTTTTGGAGTTGGAGCCAGACAAATAGGAAACAGCAAATAATGTTTATTGGCCATTTTTTAGGTCTCCGGAAGATACGAACCCTGGCTGGTTGTAGACAAAAATATTCTGGGATGTGGGGCTATCTCTCTAAGTACTGTACTTGATGTTATGTAGGTGGAATGTAGGGGTATGGCAAGTTGAACTGTGTGTTCTTTAGAATCTGATTGTATTTAATCTAGTTTTGAGCTTTGCTTTCTGGGTTCACATTGCACATAACTGTGTCTGCATTCATTGACTGACACTTCTGTCGCTCGTACGTGCACAGCTCTGGGCAGCCTGGTGAACCAAACATGTAGGAACGGCCTAGGATGTAGTATACAAACCAATAGCATTTGTATGAAAAGAGAAACAGTTAACTCTCAGTTCTGAGCAAGGCACCAAATTCAGCTTATAGTTTCTAAATTTCTCTATGAAACCAAGTGAAGAACAGACTGAAGAACAGTCTATGTATGTACATGTGTGTTTGTTTTTATTTTTATTAAATATTCTGACTACTGTCGGTGTGATTACATTTAATGAAGGCATATTTTAGACATACCATTTAATAACATATATTTCCTGTATATTTGAATCCATATACTAATAAAGTTTTTTGAAGATTTTTGTTTGACAGAAATTCCATTTTGTAAGTATTTTTCTAGTCAGTAGTTTAATATACTTGCAGCATAGGTATAAAGGATATTTGAATTTTGTGCTAGGTTTATCAGAGTTCATTAAATCTCCTGAGTGCTTGCACTTCTTCTCTGTTTAGAGATATATTACCTAGTTTTTATCTTGTTTTTTTGTAAGCAGGGATTTGTCTCTGCAGATTCATGCGTGTTTACCTTTTATTGGTGAATTTTTACTGTTTTGCTCAGGGTCACATAGAACTTGGATTCATTGGCTCCTCGGACACAGAGGGAACAGCTTTGGAAACAGCTGATGAGGGTCAGAGTATGGAAGAGGTGCAGAGCTCATCTTTGGCAATGTGGGAAACAGACGTACAGCACATCGAGCTGGAGAAAGGGAGTATGGGGCTTGGATTTAGCATATTGGACTATCAGGTAACTTCTGCACTTCTTTGAATAAAGGTCAAAATATTTTGTATTGTTTGGATGTTGCAGTATGTTCTATATATTCTAAGGGTAAACATTAATGGAAACCAAGCAATAGAGTAGAACTAATCACTGCTGGTAGGCATTCCAGTAATTATATTACATATTCCTCTCATTGTATCAAGACTGTAGGTTCTGATGATGGTGGTAATACTGGTTCAGAAAAACAGCTAATCCATTATATACTAGGGTTTTCAGAAAGCTGTCTTAGTGACCCAGGGACAATGAATGATTTAGTCAGCATATTTAGGCATTTAGCCATGTATTTTGCACCTGCAGTGAGGTGTTTAGGGCAAGATCCAATAAAGGACTTAAATGCTTAAAGCAGGATTTACTAAAATCCAGAACTGTAATTCTGAAATCCCTTGCTTAGCTACTGTCTGCCGAGGACATGCTTAAACATCCCCACCATTTTGTGTTTGACTTCAGAATTCCTGGATATCTAAACTATGTTTCTTGGTGTGTCCCAATAAACAGCTCGATGCCTGTCTCTTGCCTTCACTCAGTCCAGATCCCAGAACAAATATTCCTTCAGTTCCCAGTTTTCCAGTGGATAATTTTTAATTTAACCTCAAGTAATTTCTCCCTGTGGTCAATGTAGGCTTTTGCCGAGCTGTTCCGTGGTGCTGTGGGATCAGGTCTCTTTCCAGATCTCTGCTGGATCTTGTCCCTAGGAGTATATACATTTACATCTGGAGATCACTTCCAGGTGGAAATTATGGCCCCAGGGCACTCCTTAGAATTAATCTATGCCTTAGATTTTGCATTTGCACACTCTTATCAGTGTGCAAATGCAAAATCTAAGGCATAGATTAATTCTAAGGAGTTAATCTATGCCTTAGATTAGATGCAGTGTAGAGTAATAATGTGAAGGATAAAGGCATAGTCAAGTCTTCTATGAAGTGCTGACTGCTTTAATGTGTTGCTCATGATGCTCTGCAGTAAGACATCACAGACGAGCCTGAGAATTTGAAGTCCATGTCAGCACACGGTAAAACATTTTTGTTTAAGTCTCTTCTGAGCATTAACACAAATAGTGGGTTCGTATGTGGTTAGTGACTGAATTTTGTTTATGGATAACACTACTAAAGACTTGTGGGAAGTGCCTTAAATTGGTTGATGTATTTTTCAAATGTGAGTTAGTCTTACAGCTTTAGTCAGCTTTCTGAAACTTAGCTTTTTTTTGGTGCTATAATATTTGTGTATTCTCATATATTCTCTCCTTTGATATGCAGTAAAAAAATTTCACTCTGTCACCGAAGTTTTGCTTTCTTATAAGACTGTGAACAATAAATTTACACTGAGATTTATATAGGTATTTTGCTGTTTCCATCAAATTTTCAATTGATTTCCAATGAACAGTCACTAAAGTTTAGGAGAACTATGTTCATATTAATACCTTCCTCATGTTTTATAAAATGGCAAGCCTGTAGAAAAATCTGCATAATTTCTAACCTTAAGGAAGACTATCACATAGACTAGAGAGGCTTGTTTCTTTTTTTTTCCCCAAAAAAGTGTGTCATGCAGTGCCATCTAAAATGACAGTGTAAGTATTTGTTGTTAAAATAGTGAGGAAGATGTCAGTGCTCAGACTCAAGCACTATCTGCAGCACTGCTAGTTATATTTCCACTTGTGAAGTGTTTTATTGCTCCATGGCATTCTTTTTACTGCATTAACTGCCATCGGGTGTTAAGGGTCTTTTTGATGTCCTTCCTTCCTTCCCTCCTTCTGTCCCTCTCTCCCTCCTGCCATCAACACTTCTCTCCAATACCAGCTTTTGGCAGTCTCCCTCTTCCTGTGGCTTTCTCATGTCACCTTGGTGTCCATCCTTTCAGATTGACATTGAAACTTGTTACAACTGTGTGCTGATTTGTAGATGTTTGCTTTTCTCTACTTTTGCTATCAGTAAAGCTGTTACATCATTATATTTTTGGGTTTTTTTTTTTCTGTTCATGCACTCAAGTGAACTGCGTGTTGAAAGTATTAATGTGATGTTCCTTGTGAGTGTAGTTCTATAAGAATCTCACAAATATTTTGCATGTGTGATAATTGTTATAGCAGAATCATATGTTTCTTTTACTAGTATTTGGTGCTAGCTTTTTTTATAAAAATAGTGTATTGGAGGATGGTCACTTAAAAGCAGTTTTCTTTCTTAAAAGCAAACACCACTTTGTTTTGTCTTGTTGGTTAGAGTCCTGTATTGGTATGTTCCTCTCTCATGTTAAGTATTTAATTAGGCATGCACAAGAACTTGCCTCTTGAAAAGGGCTTTCTCAGTTGGGCAAGATCATGAAGTATCAGACAGTTAGTGAGAATAACTCCTTTGTTCCCCTGGCGTGCACGTGTTACATTTGCCCCAGTCTGCATTGCCAACCTGTGTCCTCAAACCTCTGAGTGTAAGGGAGGATGATGTTTGGAGCACTGTCATTGCAGTAGGAAGTACATGAATTTCTGATGTGTATGGACAACACTCTGCAATTTAGTAGTATTTTAGACTGGAGATACATGATGGAACATCACTTAGAAAGGAGTAATAATTTTCACATTTAAGAATTAAAAACAAGTGGATGTCTAAATGTATGGACAGTACAGACAGGAGAGTTTACTCCTGCTGAAGGTTCATCTGGAGGAGAGCAACACTTCTTAATAACACAACTCTGGTTAGTAAAAGCTCAAGAATAAAAAGTCACCTCTCAAGATATAAAAGTGTAAAAAAATGAAGTTTTTTTTTTCCTTTTATTTAATTAGGATCCTGTTGATCCAGCAAACACTGTAATTGTGATTCGCTCATTAGTCCCTGGGGGTGTGGCTGAGCAAGATGGCAGACTTCTTCCTGGAGATCGGCTTATGTTTGTCAATGACATCAACTTGGAAAATGGCAGCCTGGAGGAAGCAGTGCAAGCACTGAAAGGAGCTCCAACAGGAACAGTTAAAATAGGAGTTGCCAAACCACTGCCTGTAAGGATTTGGGAATTCAGTGTGTATTTTTCATGTCATTCAAGCTGGTACATGCTGATCCTGCCTTCTCCATACATTTTGTGTGTTTTGGGGTACAGCTGGGTGGCCCAACTATTGCCTTGAATGTAGGAGAGGCTTGGGTAGTATATGACTGGTGTAGTGATTGCAGGACCTAGCACACCTGTCTTGCAGCTGACAAAACAGCAAAGCACCTCGCAACCAGCAGAGTCTTTCAGGGCTGAAAGTTGACAGGAATAATATTTTACACTGTACACTTTACATGGTTCTCTGAATGGGTGAGATGGTGACATAGAGTTGTTTTTATTTGATTTGCCTGGAATTTACCAATTCCTTTGCTTTTCGGGGTCTAGTATTGTTACACCTGTTATTCTGCTTGGGGAGGTTTGATTTATTCTGGGTGGTGTGCGGGAGAAACAACAAAACTTTCAAGAGGTTCAATAACAAACTTTTACTTGCAAGCTTTAGAACATTTAGGTAGAATAAGGTACTTGGCAAATTTTAAAATGTAGGCATTTTGGTTAGAAATGCAACAATATAAAAGCATAAAAATAACACTTTAGAAAATGTAAAAAGGAAAAGAAAGAAAAAGAAGGGATGAGGGTAGAAGGGTATGTAGTCACCACTCCTGGATCCAGTGACAAGACTTGATTGTTGCGATTTTGATGCCCCTTGTTCAAACTGCTGGTCACAGTCTTGGTCCATCAGGGATGGGGGAAAGCCATGAAATGCAAAGTTAAATGGGTTAATATACAGCTACCCTGGGATGGAAGGTTTTACACTGTCTCATGTAACACCGTAGATCATGAGGCATTTCTAGAGTCTTTGGTGGTTTATGACACCTAAGATGTTACAGCTTCTTCTCAGATCAGCGTAGTTGAGCCAATTACAGCCCATGACAAGGCATGAATACCTTCAGGATACATGTGAGTGTCCCAGCACTTCTCCAGAGGGGAGTTTTCACACCTGAGCCACTTTTGTAATGGGCGTGGTAAAAAGCGCTATCCCACATCACAGGATTTGCATTTTACCAGCCTCTTCCCTTATCTAGCTCAAAACCTAGCTTGTAGTCTCTGGTGGTTGGTGTGTACGCCCTCTGCAGCTGGATGGTTATTTTGTCCCTGGTCACCAAAGCACCTGCTCCTTCTGCAAGTGTTTGACTTGTTGACTGTTAACATTCCAGTCCCTCACACGTATGTGTGCACTCTTTGTATTTATACAGCACACTTTGTTTATGTTAATAGTGTGTAGTCTTCAGTTTGTGTACCTCTATACAACGGGTTATTTCAAGCTTGGTTTTAGAAGATAGTCTGTAACAATTCAGAAAAGGAGGTCGAAGGAGACCTATGGTGATGGAGATAGCATATCAGTAAGAATGCTAGTGAACTAAGGTCCCTGACGGGTTAAATTCAAATCAGTAGAATGGCGTTAGTTCATACATTCAAGGAAGATACCTTTCTTTGTATTAGTAAGCCCAAGCACAGTTTTAGGAGTTGGTTTTTGCTTTTCATGGATTGACAATCTTGGAATCCTTGTGAACATAGATATCAAATTTTCATTCTTAGTAGATCTTTGTGGAGAGAGTGGGAGGGAATGGCTGTTGTTTAAGTTCCCAGAAACTTTGCTTTTCATAGTAAGAGAGTATGTTTTAACTTGCTCTGTTGAATTGGTTTTTTTTATTGGAGATTCCATATTAATTGCAATCAAAAATTTCATACTCCAGACGATGTCACTCTAAAAGAGAAAATACATGGGGGTTTTGTTTCTGTTCCCAAAAGTTGCAAACATATGGCATTTGCACTTCAATATTTCATGTATTATGCTTGCCAAGTAATTAAACATTGCAAATAATCACTGCTTTTTTTGCAGTACTGGACAAATGCACCTACTGTCAAATTATGTTGGAAAAAGCTATTGGCTTATAGTCAGAATTATGTTTTGTCCTCTAGAGGCTGGCAGATACAATTGTAAAACAGAGAGTGGATGAAGTCTTCCTGCCTGAAAACAAGATTGCTCTGTGGCTAGCAAGATTATAAAGACCTCTGCTGTTAGGCTCTTTCGCTGTTGGCAGCTGTGGTGGCAGTTTTAGTATAACTTTTTTAAGAGCAGAAATTGAAAATGAGCGTAGACTAATTTGTGGGCTCTGTGGTATACCTGGATAGGCCTTTTTCATTATTTGGTGTTAACAGAATGAGGTGTGAAGCTGAATCAATTCAGGTAAATTTGGGGAAAAAAAAATGTCTCTTTACCTACTGAATACTGTGACTGTGATTGAAACGAACTCTTTGCTGCATTTGGAATCCATTTGCCTTTCTAAACAGCCCCCTGCCCCCCTTGCAGAATGCACTCTGCACCTCCTGTGTCCAGGCCACTCATCCGACTCAGAGCTTCGTTCTTTCTGCAGCTTTCACCTGAGGAGGGCTATGTCTCTGCTAAGGAAGATTGCTTTTTCTACACTGCCCAGTCACTTGAGGAAGAGGGGCCAGCTGATGCAGCCCTCTTCCATGCTGAGCTGGCTCTGGTTAGTGGCCCAACTTACCACAGATTTCTTCAATCTTTGCATTTTGTAGTGAAAGGAGTTGCCTTGTCGCTGTCCATGCTTATTTTTTAGTGTTTGCTGTCTTTCCATTACTCATCCACCATAGGTGGGATGGATCCTGACATTGTAGAAACTGGCATCTAGAGACATCAGCTTTTTGCATGAGCTGTGAATCTGGCCTATGATATATTAATTGCTGGGGGAAAAAAGGGTATTTTGCTGATGTTTTTAAAAGTGCACGGCTATCCACTTGTCCTTGCATGCACTGAGCATCCCTTTGGAAATCTCACCTTTTGTCGAGAAATGTTCATGTGCTTATTTTTCTCTGAATGATAATACATCACTTCTTTACCGTGGAAAGATTTTGATACTCCCTTTTTGCATGTAATCCAGCCTTACAAGGAACGCTGTCTGTCTTCGAAAGCTGCAAATACTTCCTCCTAATAATATTCTTCAGCCTTCAGCATCAATCAGTGATTATGAGATTTACAAGGTCAAAAGGTGTTCAGTTGTACAAACAATGCGGCTTACCTGAGCAGTCAGTGCCTTACATAGCCCAGAAGTTACCAATAAAAACTCAGATTAAAAAGACACAGGAAATAGGGCACTACAAAAAAGCAAAAAATCCCCCAACTCCTCCGCCCCCAAAATAAAAAAAAAAACCCAACCCAGAATACACATGTATATGTATGTATTCCAAGTATGTATTCTCATGGTTATTTGTTCTGGTCTGGGTCTAATGTTGAAATTATTAGGCCCTCATTTTCTGGGGACTTGAGCAGGGAAGCAGCTTCTAAATGCCAGAACTTAGTTCATTAGAGAAAAACTCAAAACTAAACAAAAACCTGAAATGGATCCTGTCAAGGTGAAAATCTTTGCATTACTGCTTCCAGCAGGTTTGCTGTTTTATCGTATTTGCAGGTGACAAGCTGGCTTAATAACTTCCCTTTAAACAGACTGCATGTTTTTAGTTCTTCAGTTTGTTCCCTTTATCAGTTAGGTAATAGTATTTGTCTTGCTCCATTCATTGAGAAGAAGCATGAGTTTTATATTCTAAATAACCTTTAATTAAAAATGTGTTGAAATGATCAGATTAAAACTATCTAAAAAACTTGAGTTCCATCTGTGGTTCATATTAAAAAAAACTTGTGAAAAAAAGCAATGAAAATACATGACATAATAAAATTGTCAATCAAGTTTGTCAGTTGTCTAATTAAATGTGCAAAATAGGAAACTAAATGTACAGTCACACAGCTGAAGGTATGTTTTCAGAGTGCACATATGAGATACTGTTTTTCATAGACAGATCTGTACTCAGGTTCTACAGGTCTGTTCTGAATTTTCACAATACTTTTTTTAGGGCATAGCTTTGGTAAAATAAATAACGCATTTTCCAGAAAATGAGCTGAAAGTAAGTTACAGCAAAAAAGCAGTTTGGATTAGTAGTTAAGTCTACAGGCTTGAAATAATAAAAAAAATAATCCTTTTTACCCTGAAAAGGAATCAATATATTGAATTACTGCAGATTGTTGCTATTGCTATAATGAATTCATAATATGATTAACTGCAGGGGCTGAAAAACAAGTTAGGTCCCATCTCTGCAGATGGGTGCACTCGTCTGCTTCATACAAGTTTGTGATATGGGCATGGCTCTTAACCCAGTGATCATTTTTGTTAGCCTACACTATGTTCTTGAGCTCTGCCAGGAGAGGTGAAATAATAATCAAAGTGTAATATATGAAGCACCATAAATTGGGATTTTTAGGGCTTAATTTTATTCAAGTATCTGAAAGAATTTGAGTCTTAGGAAAAATTATGTTTCATTTAAAAAAAAAAAGGTGTCGACACATGTCGATGTCTGAAACTCTTTTAGAAATTTTATTTCTCATAAATAAAAAAAAGAGAAGTAGAAATATAGGAATGCCCATAGTAATTTTGTTGTCAAAACCAAAATAATTTAAAATCTATTAAAAATGTCATGTAATGAATTTTTCATATAAATGTACTGTAAAGAACTGCAGTTTCCAGATGATTGTTTTTAAAAGCATGTAAAAATAACTGAGCCTAAAAAGTTGAGTCAAGGGAACATTCCTGACATGTGGCACCAAGTGAAGCTCGTTATTTTTTCCATGCTAATTTTTGTAAAAGAAAATTAAAAAGAAAAGAAAAAAGCCCTAAAGAAATCAAAACATTGACACCAAGGAGTACAGCAGAATTCTCCCAATGCCTTGTACTTCTATTAATAGGCATGAGCCTGCCTCAGCCCTGCAACTTCCTCTGGTTCAGACTCTTGCTTTACTTCAGATACTCTTTGCAAGCTTTGAAGATGTAGTAACACAAATTATTACTGGAAGCAGAAAATTTTCCTACTGCACTGTGCAAATATAATTTCAATCTAAAACATGGAATGAAAAAAAAAGAAGAAAAGTATCAGTATGTAGTGGCTGGTGTGCATGTGTTTGGGGCTTATGTGGTGTGATGGCAACAGCCTGGCTGATTGAATTGCTTTTGTTGTTAGGTGGACTCTGGTGAGGCAGATCTAGCGGATGAGTCCACCTTTGAATCACAGTATTCTCTAGAGAGAGACGTCTTCCAGGATTCAGTGACAGCTCTGCATGACAGCGCCTGTAGCGGTGAGGTGAACGACAGCTTCTCTCTTCCATTATCAACTCTGAAGGTAAAAACGAGGATGGTTTTATTGATGGCAAACTTTGATTTTAAGTGTGAGCAGGCAGTATTTTCAGATATAAATGTTTTGTGTCATCCTGGTTTAAAATGCTCTATTTGTTACCAAGTTAAAATTTTGTTAGAGTAGTGCTGATGTCTTGCAGATGTCTTTGTTGAAGAGAGAGGCAGATAGAAGGCACAAAGCTTGGATTTTTGCTAGATAAGGCATGATTTAGCCGGAGTATGGTGAGATGTTTGTAGTATTAAAGGTGTGGTGAGTAGTCTGCTAGAAAAATATAATTGTCATACAATGCATAGTAAAGAGTGGTAACACAACATGACTGTGTTGCTCTATGGTATTTTAGTATGAAAAGCAAGAGTAAATTTTCATCCTAAGTTTTGCTTTTATGCTTCATAATTAGTATGTTTCTGGAGTTTTTAATGAAGTTTCCATAATGATGCTGTAATTAAAAGTAAATCTGTATATATCAAAACTCTGCTAATATTTTTTATTTAAAGCAATGAGTGAAGACTTACTTAAGAGTATTAACAAGACCGGTAGCTTTTTTTGTTCTTGGTCACATACCCATAATGACCTGATTGTGTTTCGTTTTCTTTCCATGGTTTTTCTTGTTCGTTTTTTCTTTTAGACCCAGATTTATTTCAGTAACCTAGAGCCTTCCATATCCATTGTCCTAGAAGTCATCATTGAAAACCACTGGGTTTGCAGTCTGTGGTCTTGAATAGAGTAGTTGCTTCTTTTTCTGCCACACCTGAGCTGCAGTAATTCCAGTTAACCTTTCTGGAATACATCTAGCCCTTATGAGGCGCTGGTTGGAAAGCTAGATTCATCTTCTAATGGTTTCTCCTAATCCACAGAAGAGCACATCTCTGCTGTGCCAGTGGGACAGCTTGCATTGTTTAACTCTGTAATTGTTACTTAAATGGATTAGGCATTTTACATGCTTAGGAGCATTTTGTGAGACAGAGACTGGATTTACATTATTGAGGCTCTAGAAGGTCTTTAGTTATTTTTAGCATTGACTTAAAGATAGCTTTGGTTTACATGTTCTTTTAAAATGCCATGGTCCTGACTTTTCAGTGTTCATCTCTGTACACCAGTATGAGGTAAGTATTATTATTCTCATCAAGTAACCCATTCGTGGTTCACAAAACAAACATAATGAATATCTGTTCGTTAATGGAGACTTTTGAAGTAAGTGAAATGGAGTAAAAATTAAAACAGCACTATTTGATGCTGTGAGGAATGCAGAGATATTTCAGTTATTTCTGGCTGCAGGGCAGTTGACAGGTTCTGAGTGTCACTTTGGTGTCACATTTCAAATAGGTGATAAAAAACAACTTAAAATAATGCAGATGCTCTGGTGAGGCCACACGTTACTATGGTTCCAAATTCCTGAAATTGTATTTGTCTTTAAAAATTACATCATTGGCTTTTCTTTAGGTGAAACAAAAATAAAAATAAGCATATTATGCAACTTTTAATATGTATATATGGCATATGAAATAAATGTTGAGTGGGATCTGATGCTCGTTTTCACTGATCTGGAAATGAATACAAAACAGAGATGTCCCAGCTGTATTTGAAACCTTGTAAAATAATTTAAATAGATTACAGTACTTGTGTTCTGTTCTCAGAAAGGTAGGAAATTATGTCATTGATTGTATCATGCAGATTAGTTGTATTTAGGCTTTGCTCAATTATCTTCTCATCTGTTACTTAAACCACATATTTACTGGTAAGGCTTTTTTGATTCTTGTCCGGGGACAGAACAAGCATGTATGCACCTCATGAAAGTTGACAAAAATAAATTCTAAGGCTCTTGAGACAAAATGTTGCAAAATATCCCCAAATCCTGGAAAGCTCTCCAACTTTTTGGAAAAGCAGTAGAACAATTAATAGGACTAGTGGATAACAACTAAGACAGATAGAGGTAGTTGTTTTTGACTACTTTTATTGCGTTTCAGAGAAAAATCCCTAATATTGATACAGAGCCTGTAAGTTTGACTTCTGAGTCCTTGATACATCTTTTTAAAATCTAATGGCTTACATGTTTTTAAAATAACTTACTTTAAAAGCTCAGCTAGAGACTATTTGAAGATTTTTTTTCCAGAATGTTGTGATTACTGAAATCCCTTGAAACATTTCAAAGGCAGGGCCTCAGAATCCTGGAAGTCTAAACAAATGTGTAGAGAACTTATTGCTAGTACTGCAGCCATAATTGGTAGATTTGCAGTAAATATTAACTGGTAAGCTTCTGTAATTGCATGATTGTATTTCATTGTTGTCACACTTCAAATCCCCCATATTCACTTTTTGCTGAGGTTTGACCAAGTTTGTACTTGTCACTCTTTCTGAGGAAGAGAAATCTTAATATGTTTCTGCTCAGTTAAATGGATGATTACATTGCGTTCTTATTGTCTGAGCCATATGAAATTCCTCTTTGCTTGCTAGGTGTGATGAAAGTAAAGACATTGGTCTTGCAAAGTTCTTTCACCTGAGAAAAACAATTGGATGCTTGAATTTTAAAAACTTCCTGGAATTATGCCTAGTATGAGAATGTGTAAGTGAATGTTACTTTGCTGAAGTTAGTAGAAAGTTATTGAAGAGTACCGAGTTAGCAACTTATTTTACTAATTTCTGGTATTATAAAGCAGAAGAAATTGTCTAAGGAATCAAGTTCACTGTATAGTAGAATGAATGCCTGTAGGGAACTGCAAATGAGGTTGATCTTACTGATCTTACAGCGATATTTTTAAATTCTATGAGATTAGTTTTTGTTTAAAGTTTTAGCATGAAACGTGGTTTTGAATTATACTACAAACGCTTGATGATTGTTTATTGTCTCCTGTGTTGAACAGTCTGTTGGAGAGGAATGCCCAAATGCTGCAGCTGATTTCCATGTATCTGAGAAGAATCTATACAACATGAATCTGAATCAGAGACTGAGAGATGAAAAGTCTGTAGTGGACAGTAGCCTGGAAACTGCAAGTGATTTTACTAAAACAGATCTTCTTACTCTGGATGTTTCGGATATCAACCAAAATGAAAGTGAAAATACAGCAACATGGACAGCATCTCAGACAGCAAAAGAAATTGTATTAAATACAAGCCTTGCTACTAGCCCACAGCTTGATCCCAATGAAAAAGTAAAGTTATTTGCCTTTTCTTTAAATAATAATTTAAAAGCACACAGAAAGTCTGTAATTAGGCCAGAGAATTTCCTACAGAAATTGTCACTGGCCGACAGCCACGTATAGTTCTTTAATGAATTATTAATGGCCTTCAGATGTGTCAGCTCACATCAAAACTTTGGGATTTAGACCTTTCCAAAACAGCACATAATTTATGGCATCAAGATAGTATTTTCTCAGAGGCAGCCAGTACAGGGGTATATAGAAGTCTTCTAAGGCGTCACATCATTAGGTACTGCTGGACCACAGTGTACCCACTGGACAGGACAGGGGAGTTTTCGTAGCCCGTGTTAACCTTCACAGGGGCATGAGTGCAAGTAGGAGGTGCACAGCTGGAATCAGGCCTAGGAAGCCAAGGGGGAGTGATGTGAATGTCTTGCATCATGGCGTTCTTGCAAGCCTGTGCAGTTGAGCTCACAAACTGACCTGTGATGCTAAAGTGTGCAAACATAATCTTCCTTTATGTGACAGTCACTGTGACATGTGTTTCTTATTTATTCTGTTCAGTGATTTATTAAGAAATGCTTAAAAAGCTGCAATTTCATACAAGATTTGTTACTTTAGTACTGGCAGATTGTCAGACATCTGCGGTGAATGAATCTGAAGCCCTTGAATTCATCCTACTAATTTTGATGTCCCTAAATTAAAAGCGTCCTTTGTGATAGATTTGGTATATTGCCTGAAAGAAAACAGAAAGCATGATGTTATTTTGATCTTTGATGAACTGACTATACGAATGTCTGTGTAAGGAGTCTGACTTAATTATGTGCATGGCTTTTGTATAAGGCAAAAGTAGTTGAGATCAGTATGACCAATCATATTTTTATCTTGCTAATCTGAACTAATGTTATTTTCCCTTACATTAGGATCAATTGCTTTTAATGGAAAAGAGATGCCCAGTATCTTTAGAGGGAAGTTCCACGCCCCCAAATTCAGTCAAAAATATGTATGAGAAGACCATTACTATTGCAAAAGGCAATTCAAGCCTAGGTAAGTTAGCGAACTTTTATTGTAACTTTTTCAGTAATATGGCTTTTGGTTTCCCTTGTACATTCCCTGTTTTATTAGTAAAAACTAAATATTTTCCATTTAGTGGGGACAGGATATTCATTCTTTGCTGCTCTTGCCCTGTTTTACTGTGATGGCACTGGATCCATTTGCTGTCACTGTGAACACAACAGTGAAATGTGCAGTCTCACTGACAATTTATTTTCCCATGAAGGAGTTTAGTCTTTCCTAAATGTTAACAGAACACTTTTAATGCATTTTCAATGTCTGTACTAATATAGTGGAAAAACAAGGTACAGCCAAAGAATGCTGTAGAAGAACATTATGGTCAAAGAGCTGCAGATGAGACTTTCAAATATTTGTAAGCACAAAAAGGTCTTGCTTCCTGAGGATGGTCAAAAGGGTCTAGACAAGCTGTTTGCTTCCTTGCCTCAAATTTGTACTTGAATCCAAAGTGCCTCAATGTTTCTGAAAATCATATAATGGATAAATTTGATAGGTATTATTTTTGGCTTAAGGATACTATCATTTTGTAGCGAAGTTCAAAGTTTTTAGATATCTGCACTCTGGAACTTCCTGAGTATAGTGACTGGTAACACATTTTGCAGTGAACACACACAACAGATGATAATGTTTTTCATTGTCATATCCTGCCCTCTGGTGTGGCCCTGGGCAGTGTGAGGAGGAGAACAAAAATAGAACCCTCCCAGAGCCCACTGCTGGAAGGCTTTGTGTTGAAAGGCAGTGATGCATCCCTCCTGTTTGTGGCTTGTGTGTTCATTTGGTTTAATTTAGGTTCCTGGTGCTGTTTCTTCCAGCCAGCCAATTGCATATTCTTGAAGACTCTCTGGGACTGGTAGGGCAGGACTTTGTGTGGGTGCTGGCTATTAGCAGTAACTCCTCAAGTGCTTTAAAATGGGCTGTCCACAGAACTGGATGTTTATAAACAGTGCCCAGTCAGGACTTCCTTGCTGTGCAGAAGGGGGTGTCAATTTTCTACAGCTGTGATGCTCTGTTTTCAGTGGGTACCTCGACCTGGAATAAACTGCTTTCTGATGGCTGGATGCTCAGTCTGCCATGTATCACCTTCATGAAACAGCCATCCTTCGAAACGGTTTAAAGTCAGGGTCTCAAAAATAGAAGGATGTAGGAAAGGCTGATATGGGTATAAGGTTTATCTTTCATTGGTATGAGGTGCTCTGTTAACTACTACCTTTACTGGCCTCATTGCCAAGCTGTGTTAAATGCAGGTCACAACACATTTTGAAGCATCTGGATTTTGTATAAAAAAGTTTTCTTTGCAATAAACGCTTCATTCAGTGGGGTAGGTTTTCATTTATGTGTATGAATATTTTAAGTGCAGTGAACATCAAAGCAAATTTCATGTCAAGTGTAATACAGCATGAAAATACAGACTTGGGACAGGGTGTGTATTGGCAGACATTGTATGCACAAAAAATAAGACTGGTCTTGATATGTACGAAGTATGAACGTGAATATTGCTTTCTTCTGGCTTTTGACTGTAGCATTTTTCGTCCAGTCTTGAGTGCGCTCTGGCCTGGGAAGCAGCCTGGGCACAGTGACCAGTTTACACACATGGCTGCACTGCTTTTACCTTTCATTTTTAAAAAAGGAGCTAAGTCAAGAACTATGAATGATGTTGAAAGCTGCAGCTGCATCAATTAAATAATTGAGAGTTGAGAACTGGCCCTTCTTTTTTCCTTTAAAATTGTGTCACCCATAGTTTGCAGCAGCTCTTTAAAGCCAGCCACAGCTGGAGCTCTAACTTTTTGGCTGTGATTTTTTAAAAGATAAGAAGCACCCAAATGCAGAAGAGCTGAAATGCCATTGTCCTGTGCAAAAGGTTTGGCAACTTTACAGTGTCATTTGCATTTTTAACTTGAAACCGTAGGTGTCCAAAGTGTGACATCACCCTTCCAGATCTATAATGATGATGTCAGCATAGAAAAAGGTAGAGGGGGGTCTGTTATACGTGTGATGTTTTTCTAAAGTGCTATTTCACTACCCTCAGTAATGTTTGTTACTGTCTTAACCAAACAGCAAAGTTAGGTTCAGAATTTCAAACCACATTCCAGAAAAATAAAAAGTTTTTTATTAAGCAGTATTAAGATAGTGAAAGTCCACTGGGTGGACTTCGAGGGTCCCAGCCCTGCCTTTCCCACTGCCTTAGTGAAGAACAGTTTTTCCTGAAACTGTTAGTGTGGTTTGTTTCATGAGCACCAACTGCCCTGAAGATAACAGTGACAACTCATGTGTGTAAGAACAGTCACATGAAGCCCATCGTAAGTCAGTCCCTATGGGTTCCCCATGGGAAAAGAGGGGCACGAGCATATCTGTCTAATTTCCCATTACTGAAAAGAAAATGGAGTTAAAGGGTGTATAAATATTGCAAAGCAGTATTCTGCTGTGCCAGAGGTAGGATACTGTTTTAAGTAACATATTGGACTGTATCCATTAGCAATATGCAGACTTTCACAGAGGTCAGGTTGCTCTTCTGGGTCTAAGCTATAGCCCACCCAGGAAAGCCGGAATGCAGCCACCATCTCAGTGGGATCCGATTCACACTTTCTGTTGAAACTAAGTGTGTATTTGTTTTCAGCCTATTAATTACCTGTTTAATCATTTCACCTTCTTTCTGAAGAGGGTTGTCATAAACGAAAGTGAAATGTGTATAAACTCAGTGAACCATTAGAAGAGTGGTGAATTTAAATGTTTTTTAAGCAATTTCATTATCTTATTTTTTGCTTAAATAGTCCAGTGTCTTAATTTTTTTTGTATTGAGATGAGTATGTGAAATGACAACAAGGTAAAATTACTGTGATTGTGATTTGTAATTGCTGTCTCAAAGTGGGAGACTAAGAGCAACATTTATAGGCTTGGTGATATTGGCAGGTCGGCTGACTGATTTCTCCTTTCCCTGTACCCCAAGTTACATTTCTTTATCTTGGCACCCAGAGCTGTGGCTCAAAGACATTAATTGTTTCACATGTTTTTACTGTAGGGATGACAGTAAGTTCCAATAAAGATGGTTTGGGAATGATAGTTCGCAGTGTCATCCATGGAGGCTCAATAAGTCGCGATGGACGGATTGCTGTGGGGGACTGCATCCTGTCCATTAATGAAGAGTCAACCACTAACTTAACTAATGCACAAGCCCGGGCTATGCTGAGACGACATTCACTCATTGGACCAGATATAAAGTAGGTAAAACTAGATGCTGAATTATGGTAGGAAAAAGCTAATAATCAAAATTTGTTTATTTATGCAAGTATTTTAAATGAAAATTTTGTTATTACACATGAATTTACCTTTAAGTTGCAGCTTCAGATGGATAATTCACCTTCAGATTACATTTCCATGGATTTCAAAGATGGAATCACTTGTGTGAGAAGCTTCAGATTTCTTAGAAATTACTGTCATGAGTATCATCATCATTACTGCCCTGCCTAGTTTTATTGAAAGAATAGGATTAGTCAGAATTCTGCATTCATAGTGTGACTCTTCTAAAGAAAGTAACAATTTTTCCAAGATGTTTGTGGTTCTTGAAGGTGGACTGTCTTGGCCATTGCACAAGTGATTTAATTTGATTTTTTTAAATGGGTTTTGGTTTTCGCTGTCACATAGAAAGTATGAAATATTATGTTAATGCGGAAAATTAATGCTTAAAACGTTTCAGTACCTCTGTGACAAACAGTAGAAAAACTCTGTTTTGTCTAGTCACTTCCAATTTTTTATTAGTACGAATGAATGAGCTGTTGCTCTTGAGCATAACTATCTGTTCTTGATAGTAGTAGTTTTATAATACAAGTTTTGAGAAATCCACTTGATGAGAAAGTTTATGCTTGTCAAGTTCTCACAATTTAAAGAATTTTAACTCTGCCTTAAAGTACAATTGTATCTAGCTGCTGTGGCTGTGGAATTAACTTTGCCCACAAGCACCATGTAGAAATGAAGCTGTTCCTGAAGTTGTGGGTTGAGCTGGAGACACACCAAGGCTGGGTTTACAGCTTCCAAACCTAGTGGCTGTTTTCTCTATTTAGCCTGTGGTTACGTCGATTGGGTCAGATATGCAAATGGGATTAATGGAGTTGTTGGTAATAGAGGCCTCTACTTATCTGAGAGGGTGGCCTTCAAAGAATCAGTCCAGTCCCAGTGTAGTTACAGATAATTGTGGTTAGAACTGAGTTCAGAATGGACAGCAGGGCATTCCATACTTGCCCAGAAGTATTCTGGTTTGGAAGAGACCTAGTATTTCGGGAACAGGTGGGCAAAGTACCTTCACTATGGGTGGTAGGTTTACTTGCCTGCCCCATAGCTGTCATGCATTTAAGATTATGATTTAATGTAAGCCTGTTTAAGTAAAGGGATATGCTCATATAATGAATTACATTACTGTCAGTGGTGTCAGGGATATAAGCGAGTCAGCGTTGATAAAGTGTGACGTTGGTTATTACTGTCAGCTTCCAAACTATGACTCCAACTGTCATGATTGAAATTGGTTGTATGTGTTTGCATGTCTGTGTGTATCTGCTTAGAGACACAAATGCTGCAGCACTGTTCTTCTATGAGGAGTCTTTTTTTAGTGCTGTAGTTATGTGATCAAGTACAGGTGTGTTCATTATTTGTGCTTATACTTTTATAGCTGCTGTATTTTATGCTGTGTGACTACAAGTTTTGTTTTGTAGTCTTTTTTGCAGATACGATGGAAATACTAAAATCTTGCCTTAGATGTGGATATTTAGATTTTCCAGAGAAAAATACATCCCATTTCTGAAAGATATTGCAGAAAAGGGAGAGTAGCTATTCTTATTCTTACTCATGATTTTTTGTCTTTTGTTTTGTATTTATGTTCTTTGTTGCCTTTCTATGACAAGTTTTAAAGTGAAGCCAGCTTCTCCACTTCAGAATCAGAAAGACTAAATCCTTCAGCAGCTTCTAAAGGAGTCTTGCAAAAAAAATGACAGTATTTTTGGGACTACATAGTTTTGCTATAAAACTATTCCGCATAATCAAAGTTTTCTTTAATTTTTAACTTGCAGGAGCAGTACAGGATCCCAGAAAAATACTATGATACAAACATGTGGGTAACATCCCAAATCAGAAATTTGGAGATGAGGAGCTTCATGTTAAGATAGTTCTTCATGTTTGCTGAGAAGGATATACACAAACCTCCTCTGCCCCTCCCCCCGCCTATATTTGTCAATTCAGATCTAATCACCTTGCAGCATTTTTGATTTAAGGGCCAGAATTTCAAAGGTTTAAGTTGAATCTCTTTCGTGTCTTCATTGGAAAACAAGGGTATGCTAGCACTCAGGCATGACCATCTAGATATCATTCCTCTTAGTCCTTAATGCAAAATTTACCCCTTAATTTTTAGACTTAGCTTTTTTGGGGTAGCAGGGTTCCCCCAAAAAGTGATTAAGCAGAAGTATTTTGCTTCCAAAGCTGTATTTCAAACAGTGGCAAATAGTATTTGCAGAGAAAACACAAAGCCGTTCTTACTGGCCATGTAAAGGCATTGTTTAATTCTATTAAAGGAAATTTGATTTTGAGTAGTTCAAGAACCAGCAATCTGAGTTTCACAGTTGGGTACTTCATTTTTTCCCCTTTGTGTGTGGAAAACGAGATGTGTGGCCTTACTAGAATGTATTTTGTTTCGCTTCTCACTCTACCTTGCCGGGAGCTCTTCTATTTCTGTAATAATAGCTAATGCTTTGTACTCAGCAGCAGCTGCTTGTAACAACTGTTAGATAATTATAAAGCTGAATTAGAATTCACCTGACTAAACTGGAGGGATGAATTCCTGATCAAGAAATAAGAGAGATTGCAATTCCATTTTCCATGCCTCTTAATAATCACTGCTATAGACAATAATAAAGAGCAGATATTTTCTGGGTTAGATGTAGATGAAGTGGAGGTGGAACAGGACAAAAAAAAGGAAAGGAAGAAAAAAAAGAACAGCTCACACTTTTACATACATAAATATGCCTCTTGCATTCAGCATGAGACACTGATATCAATTAACACCATTGTAAAAAGACGCTGCATCGTATGCTTCACATTCTAGATCTTCTCCAGCACCTGCTGATGATCAGGCCCTCTGTTATGTGTGAGTATTGGCGATTCAGAAACTCATTATGGCTCTGTGTTGCAACTTGTCTGTAAAATCATTCCATGCTTTTATGACATCAATAGTAATGTCAGGGATATATCCAGATATAGGTACATATTCTCCTTCTTCTCATGTATGTTTGTGTGTGCATGCACATGTGGCTGCACATGTAGATGTGTATATATATATATATTTAATTAAAAAGGATATGACTGTGTGTGTATAATTGTAGTATATATTTATATATGGTTTTAAACTTGAAGATTGGAACATACTTTCTAAGTCTGGAATGAAAATACCTGTATTCTAAAAAAAACTATTGCTAATATTTTTAAATTTCATCTATGACAGCCACCTGAGATGTGCTAAGAGCACGTGTGCATGTTGTGTGTATGTGTACAAGGTTCACTTCTAGAATTGGCATGAGTACGATGTACTGATATCTGGATTAATCTCAGTGTCATATTTTCTGTGGCACTTACATTTTACTTTCTTCATGTATGAAAAGGTTCAAACTGAACCTTAAATGTTAATTATGTTAATTTGTCCTGAGCATTTTCCATACTTTGTAATTTGGGTTGTTAGTGTTTCGAGGTTTTGTGTGGCTGTTCAGTCAAGCATGTGATAAATGTTCCTCTGTACTGCATGCAGTGTTGTGTTTACAATATATTTTTATATGTACAACCATTGGTGTTTCCATTGTCACTGCTTTAGTTGCTAGTGCATATCTCTGGGGGTAGGAGAAGTGGTGAAAGCTCTCAAGAAAGAAAACCAGAACACTTTCCTTTCAAGCTGTACCGCTTCGAAAGAGAGGAAAATGGTTAAACCATGCATATACTTTCCTTTGAAATTGTTGAACTTTAATTTCTCTTGCAGCAAAGAAATACAACACAGAAGTGGAGCAGTCATTTACTTACTTTCTGTCTCCTCTGTCTTCATCTCTGTTTTCTGGCCCTTGTTTCTCTTACTGTCTTCCCTGTAACTACATTAAGACAATTACCAGTCTTTTGCTGATGAACTGTTCAGGTGCCTTGGTGGGGTTTTATTTCTGCTTTACAGCACAAGGTTCAACAGAATTGGTCAGAGGAGCCAAAAACACTTCTTGTTCTCTGCCCCCTCATAATCCCAGCCACAGGCTGAGCTGTTCAGGATGGTGCTGCATATCTTCAGACATCACTTTGACCTCTGAGTGAGCTCCAGTAGCAATCCAACAAGTGATAGATTTGATAACTGTGAGGTGTCTGCCCATGGGCACTAAGCAGGGAAGAAACTCTTCTAAATCTAAGGCCTTTAATACAGTGAGACCTTGCCAAGTGTCACAGAAGGCAGGAGCAGGCTGAATGGCATCTTAACAAAGACTGCTTTCTGGTATATGTATTTCCTAAAAATGTAGTTTACCATAGAGGGCGGTTTTTTGGTGAAGCTTTTCATTTCAATAATGACATGCAAAACAGAGAGAGTAGGACAGTCACATCAGTAATACAGGTATTAAGAGCAGGTAGGGAAACCTTTGCAGTTCACCAGACTTTGGAAATTATGAGCAAGATACGAAGGTGAACTCCATGCAGAATATAACTTTTCATGTATTTCATCCATGTAATTTGGTTTTCTTTTGTATGTTATTATTCTGCAAAATGCAAGTGTTCTGGTTTATATTAGTGAAACAGCTGAAGCACTACAGAAATCTAGTTGTAGATAAGAATGAACAGTTAAAAACATATTGAATGTTCCTTTGAGTGCTTTAAATTAGGCTATTAGAACTATAGTTAAGCACTAGAATAGAAATAATATATTTTTCCAAAGAGGTAAAATATAACAGCTCCCAGTGAGATTATCTAAATTTTATTCCATCTGTGGAAATCAATTATGTAATTCAGTTGCCTAATTTTAGATGCATATTTTAAAAATTGTAAAGAAGACCTCTTCATAGTTGCTGTGCTGTACACAGAAAAGGAAGCTAAGGCAGCTTCTGGGATATGTTTCTAAGTAGCATTTAAAACTCTTTGAGAGCATCCTTTGAGTCATACCTTTTTAATATTTCAGTACAATGTCAGTTATTTAATCATATAATTAAAAACAGTAGGGTATCCCAGAAGTTGGAGTGCATATGGTTTGCCTCCCCCTTGAGATCAGGTGATCTCAAGTGCTCATGTATAAAGTAAGGACTATACTACCCTTGGACCTTGGCACCCTGCGTAATTGTTTGTCTTGTGCTCCATGCAGAAAAGACCTAGATAAGAGTTGATACATACTGGACACTGTACTTTCAGAGATTACTCTCTGCTGTATACATTCAGGCTGAATCTGGTCTAACCTGTTTCTTTTGTAGGAGTGTGCCATTCTCCTTTCCACACTTTGAACCACAGCTTCCAGCTTCAATTTAGCATAAAGGAGATTGTCCAAGCCTTTTAGCGAGAAGAAACATTGTTTGCAGTTTTGGTTTCTTTACTGCATCTTTCTGTCAAGGGAAAACTACATTATTTCCCACTTATTTTTATAAGTGATGAATGTAACTGAATGAATGTTACATTTTCTTACATGGAAATGTAACTTGCAGATCTTACAGCTTTTATAGAGGCAAGGTATTTTTATGGGCCTACTGGGAGAAGCTGCTGCATCAGCATTTGACCCATGAGAGTTTTGTGAGTGTAATACTAGTACTTCGCTGTACTTTGACACACTTGGAGTTGGAGACAGCTGAGAAATAGTAGTCATTATTTTCAAAAATTCTTTTCTCTCTTGCTTCTTCCTGTTTCACTGCTGGGTCTTTGCAGAATAGCTGCTTTAGCATTTCCCAGTGCTAGAATACCCTCAGTAAAGGCAGGTAAGAGTTAGTGACATTGTGCTGAGGGTTTGTTTCCTAGTGTATGTTAACTTCTCAGCACTCCAAAAGGAAAATATGTCTAGTGGAGTAACACTTGTGTGTTTGAATAAAGGCCAGTGCAGAACAGGGAGGAGGTTTAAGGAAAAAGTAACGCTGGTGATAATAAAGATTTTAGAATGGAGATGGATTTAGATAATACGGTTTTAGAAACTTCCGTTAAAAGAACTAGGAAGTTCCTTCTGTTCAGCACCCTAGGCACCTCCATACGGACCCTTTTTACACTTTTCTAGATACGGTAGATATGAGAGGAGGTAGGGAACATGATTGGACACGTACACAGATGGACAAATTAAGGTGGTCTTAGAACAACTTCTGGTACAGTGTTTTAGACTGACAGCATTAGTCATATGAAAGTTTATTTGCATTTCTTCTGATGCTTGGTGTATTCAGCAGAAAAATACTGAGAATCAGTGGCAATCAGGGTGTGACAGAGAGGACATCAATCAGAAGTGGTGGAAAGGAGATGGCTCCATGGGAAAGCCTCAGACCTGAAAGTGTCTCTTCCCAGCAGCTTACACATCCTTGTGAAGTGGCCAAGACCTTTTTTTTTTAGCCTTGTCTCTTCTATGGAGAAATATGTTATTTTTTTCTTTTAACAATGTGATGTTTGGCAAGACAGACATTTTTTCTGCCCTTTTTCCATCAGCCTTATTTCTTGGTATACTTGAGTCTGATAGCTAAGCTGCTTGATGAACAACTGGAGGTTTTTAAGAAGACAAAACATTGTTAAAGGAGGGCTATGTAAGTAGCCCTGTTTATATGATGGTATATACCATGGTATTCTTTTGCCTCCCGGGTGGAAGTTTTTTTAAGATATTCTTCAAGCCTTAATCTTTTTTTCCCTTCTTTGTTTCACTCTCCCCAGTCTATTGGGCCATTTCTGTTTCTGGCATTCAAACATCAACTGGACTCTGCACATCATGTGGCTGGTAAAACACAACTTGTCTGACTGTCCCAAATTGGTTGGAAGTGCATGAAGGTCTGGAGGAAGGAGTTGAGCAGGGGATTGGTCCCTGTGGCATAGGTGGTGTGCTGTAACACGTTTGTATGTCCAAACCCATGAAGTATTCTTCACTAAAAGCATAGAAATCTAAAATAAATGCAAAACCACCCAGAAAAGCACAAAACCTCCTACAGGCCAACTTTCAGAAACATTTTCAGCAGTCATTGAGGGTGGTAATGGTGCCTTAAACCTCACAGATCCTTCAGTGTTTGTCTTTGCACAAGGAAACTGTTTTGAATGATGCTGGATTGTCTCTTGTTACATTCTTATCACTGTTCAAGCACCATTTACTTTAATTACAAAAAATTATGTTCTGTTCAGCTACCTAATTTGACTATAAATATGTTCTTGTTGCAAAGTCACAAAGGATTCGTGTAAGTGCTTATTCCCAGCATTCCAGCACTGTGGCTTTGAAGTCAACGAAGTAGTCTTGAGTGGCTTCCTTGTATCCATACCTCACACCCACCAAAGGGAGGACTGGCATTTCTCATGCTAGTTTAATCATGTCCCGTTTTATTGCAGTATTACATATGTGCCAGCAGAAAATTTAGACGAGTACAGGGCCAGTTTGGGACAACAGACAGAGGGAGCTGTGCCACTTGAACTTTTTCCTTCACATATTGTCAGGTGAGTCAAAAGGCTTATGGTTTTCTCCCAGATAGCTCTCAAATGTAACTCTTTCCATACACCTTGCACATTTTGGGAAGATAAGTTTTATTTTAGAAGAGATGAAAGGCGGATGATTTTCTTCAGACCAGCAGCCACTACAGTAAAAAGCTGTTAAGAATACCATTTTTGCTTTGACTAGCAAATTTTTAAGCATTTTTACAGGGCTGGTCCTTTTGGTCTGTCCAAAAAGGAGCTTGAATTCTTTCTCACTCTAAATTTCTCTTAAAAAACATGTAATCGGATTTATGGATTGCCACAAATACTGAAGTGCTTCCAACATAAGACTTCGGTATTGATGGTCTTTCCAGAACACAACTGTAAAGAATAAATTGTGCCATTTTTTTCCTTAAGTTTCAAAAATTCTTTGCAGTTACAGTCCAGAATTTCAAAGTGATTAATTGTTTTTTTGAAATTCATCTCCAAAAGCAGTAAGTTTTGTTGAGTGTTGCTGTTGTAATTTCTTCCATTTTGAAAACAGTAAATTACCTTTAGCTTTGATTTAGTTATAGTTCCAAATTGCAGTCTTTTATTTTGCGTTGTGGATAGAAACTTCATTGCAGATAAGAAGTGGACAGGGACTCCCTGAACACCATATTTATTGAAACAGACATTAGAAAAAGAAGTTCCTTTTGTGATCCTGGAAGGTACAAATTATGATGCTGGCAGGGTGACTCAATATATGAAAATTTTCAGAAAAATCTAATGATTGTGTGGATTCTTTAGAAATAAATTGCATGTTCCTGTTTATCATCAGGGAACTCCCAGAGCTTCCAGAACGTGAAGAGGGGGAGGGAGAAGAAAGTGAACTTCAAAATGCCGCTTTCAGTAACTGGAATCAGCCCAGAAAGTAAGTGCAGGTCTAGTTGCACCTTATAAAATGTCATCTGAAATTCAAAAATTTTGAAACATACTTTAAGAGGAATAAAAAACCAACAGAATCACTGCACTTACATAAGTTGTGCACTGCAGGAGTAATTAACAATTGACTTATGTTGCCATTGGACTGAGTCCCTGCAATCTAGCAGTGTATTGATTGTTATAGTAATTTATCTTTACTTATCCCAAGATGACTCTCAGGGATCAAGTCAGAAAAGATGAACAGAAAGATTCAAAGTTTCTATTAGAACCCAAAACAAAGACCAACACTAGACTCAATTACAGAATTTCTGATCAATCCAGTAGATAACTTCCACTGAAAGACAAAACTTTGCAAGGAGGAGTTATGTCAGGATTTTTTAATAATTTTGCAAATCCAGGTGTCTTCAGTGTGCAGCTTTGTCATAATGACAACAGATTTTAATTTATTTTGGTCTTTTTTTTGTCACAAAAGGGTTGAACTCTGGAGAGAGCCTAGCAAGTCATTGGGGATCAGCATCGTTGGAGGACGAGGGATGGGAAGCCGCCTGAGTAATGGAGAAGTGATGAGAGGGATCTTTATCAAGCATATCCTGGAAGACAGCCCAGCTGGCAAAAATGGAACGCTGAAAACTGGAGATCGAATTGTAGAGGTACCATCTGAATGCCTTTTGCTGCAATTCAGGAGTCCCAGCATCTCAGGAGTCACTGATGTGTGGTTCTGGGCTGACAGCTGTGCAATTGCTCCAGCTGATACGGCTTGAGCCACACAGACTGTAGTACCATCTGCTGATGTTTTTATGCAGACAGCTGTCTGTTAAGTTGAATATCCAACCTGAAACATAGATGGCTGACTGTGTGAGCAGGGGTCTACAAAGCCAGCAGTTTGACCTGCCTGTTTTAAAACCAGCAGGTGTAGGAAAAAGCTTAAGTTTGGTGAAACTAAAAGATTTTACACCTTTGTGTATTGGATAGCAATAGAAACAGCCAGGGCAAACCATGCAAATGAAGGCCAAGCTTATTTCCCTCTTAAATCTTAATCAATTCACATCATTCTTGTGCATCTTGTGCTGGAGTTAAGGGAGACACTTCTTTTTTTTCTGCATGAAGAAATCTGGGTTTGTTACTTGAGACATCAAGAACATTGTGCCCATGCCTGAGTGTTATGTAGACAGTGGTGTTGCAGGGAGGGATTTATCTTCATTTCTCTTCTACTTAGCAATGTGCTCATGCAGCCACTTCTGCTGTTTCACTTGAAGATATTGAAGAATGAACATACTGACAGGAATAGGTCTTTCCTGGCATGACTATCAGTGTCAGGCATTGCCCTGTCTCCAGTGTCAGGCTATTAGGAACTGCCTCCACTTAACCGTGCTGGATGTCCTTAGCTGACTATCCATCAGTAAGAAGCACAACAAGCAGAGTGATGGAGTTGGTGATTCTGGCTTGACTTATGTGATGGTACTGAAACTGCAGTTTGCTGTTTGCTACAAGATCCATATCAAGGATCTTGAAATAATACTTTCGTATAGGTAGCACTTTCTACAACAGGATGGAACAGTTTGTAGTATGTAAGAAGTTAGGAGGTGGAATTTTGCTTGAAGGCCACAAAGTTAAAAACATTCATTTCATTTGAATAACTGGATTTTCGTGAGTGCAGTTGTGTCTGGCAGTGATGCTTGCAGAAGCTGGAATGGGTGAGTGGAATCAAAATGTTGTGTTAATGTGACTGTTCCTGAATGGACTGTTTCAGTTTCTCATGTTGTGGCATATGTAAACTTCCATCTCTGTAGTGCATATGGTTTTCCAGACATGGGAAATTGGAGAGTGTTATTGTTCTTGATCAGTTCCTCATAGGTTTAGAATTTCTTTCAGATTGTTTTTGTGCTCTCTTACTTGCATTGGATGGTTAAGTTTGAGTTAGACAATTAAAAAGTTGTAGAGGTAATCCTCATCATATAACTTTGTGTGCTAGAATTGCCACTAACAAATAACCTTTGTGTGTTAGCTTCTAGCTTTTGTTGTGGTCATTGTGAGAAT
>VWZT01006322.1:552352-564530 GCA_013397055.1 Pachycephala philippinensis
CCTGTACTGATACATTATGTTGTGATCTTCATAAATGGCATTATATTTATTATTTTCATCTTTTGAAACTTGCATTTGTACTTTATAATAAGATCTTATAAGGGAATTCCCTGCTTTCATTCTTTCCAGTCACCCATATAGCTAGCTGCCTGCACACACAAGCTATAGTTATTATAGTACCACTATGTATTTAATCAGGCAGTCAGTTTTAAGTGACATATAGCTAACGAGTCCATTTCTTCCCTTTTTTTTTTTTTNNNNTTGTGAGAATACTTTACTGATACTAACCTCACCTTAACATGGTTCTTACCTGGATATCAGGACAAATTGCTTTACACACCCATGCAAATACAGACATGAAAAAAAATAATCAGGCACAAAAATGACCAGGCACAAATTAGCCATCCTTTGTAAATGCCTTCTTCTAGAAGGCATTAGCTTTTCAGCTCTGACCTAAAAACTTAACTTCTGAAGAAAGTGTCTAGTAGCTAAAATTGATCTTACTTTGCCTAAAAAAAAAAAGAGAGAGAGAAAACAAAAGAAGAAAGTACACTGTACTGGCATAATACCCCATCATGTGAAAGACTCCTAACAAGTTTCAGTTTGTAAATCTCATAAATTCCTGGGTAATAGTTTTTTCTTGAGGTGGGATTTGCAGGAAGCAGTATTTGGTAAACACTACCACTCTCTTCCGATTATCATATCTCTTCTGTTACATTTTCCTGTGGGAAAACTTATGGAACCTGAACTAAAAACGTTGAAAATCCTGGTTTTAAAGCAGAGGAATAAGATAATATTTATTTATTGTCCTATCAATGCTCTTGGAAATATCAAACCTGTGTGTGAGGGACCTCAGGCCAAGTCAGGAGAAAGGTTTCCACTAGAAACAGAGGTTTGGGTTTTAGTCAAAGTTTCCTAACCAAAGCTCAAAACTGACTCGTGATATTTGTAGCTTCTTGCGATGTTAAGATGAGGCCTTCCAATTACAGGTGGATGGAATTGACCTCAGAGATGCCAGCCACGAACAAGCTGTGGAAGCCATACGGAAGGCAGGCAATCCTGTAGTCTTTATGGTACAGAGCATTATAAGCAGACCAAGGGTAAGCATAAAGAATGTGAAAAAAGATGTAATACATAGTAATAGATGAAGCAAATGTTCAAGATGGTGGTGTTTGGGAATGGGATATTTAATCCTGAAAGTGCCATCTCAACTATTTTAGGAACAAAGATTTGATTTAAGTATTATTTCCATTTAGAATGAAATCGATTTGGATTTGGAAATACCCTCCAGCACGCCGTCCTCAAACTATTTTGAAAAGCCTCAAGAAAGATAATTTGTTGGGGGGCAGAGTAGGAGTCTAACTAAAACCAACTCTTAGAGATTGACAGCATGTCTGAGGAGCGCATGCAGAAATACAGCACCTGTTAAAAAATTCTTTGGACGTTAATGAAAGGACCTAGAAGTACACGGAAGTTTTCCGTCACTAAGCTGCACGGACATTGCAGACAAAAGCTACTGAGCTTTAATATAAGTTGCTTGCATCACTAGAAACTAAACTTCCTCATTGTAGAGTCTGTGTAAGCTGCACGTTTATTTACTAGTTGTCTCANCCTGTACTGATACATTATGTTGTGATCTTCATAAATGGCATTATATTTATTATTTTCATCTTTTGAAACTTGCATTTGTACTTTATAATAAGATCTTATAAGGGAATTCCCTGCTTTCATTCTTTCCAGTCACCCATATAGCTAGCTGCCTGCACACACAAGCTATAGTTATTATAGTACCACTATGTATTTAATCAGGCAGTCAGTTTTAAGTGACATATAGCTAACGAGTCCATTTCTTCCCTTTTTTTTTTTTTCATTCAGGTTTAGTAGTTAAAGAGATCCTGTGTGTACTCCAGAATAGCCCAAATAATGCAAGTGGCCTGTGAAAAGATAGTGATAGTTTTGCTAATAAGGAGTTACCCATCGAGTCTGTGTTTCATACTGATACTGCACTGTGTATTTCTGAGTGAGAAACAATATATGACTGTGATTATGGTCCCATAGTAGTGTTACAGCATTATGCTGTATGAAATGCCATTCAGGTTTAGTAGTTAAAGAGATCCTGTGTGTACTCCAGAATAGCCCAAATAATGCAAGTGGCCTGTGAAAAGATAGTGATAGTTTTGCTAATAAGGAGTTACCCATCGAGTCTGTGTTTCATACTGATACTGCACTGTGTATTTCTGAGTGAGAAACAATATATGACTGTGATTATGGTCCCATAGTAGTGTTACAGCATTATGCTGTATGAAATGCTAGCTAGTTTCTGATAATGTAGCACCTTGGACACACTGATAAAATTCTGAACACAAGTTAGTTGAATAAAAGAAAAAACAGAAAGAAAAAATCCTGTTACTTTAGGCTTTGATTTGAATAAAAAAATAGTTAAAGTGTAAATTCCCTTTATTGTAGCATTTGCTTTTCTTGTCCTAGACTGCACAAGAAAGTATGCTAAACTGAACTGTTCAGGCAAATTCAAATGCTCCATATTTTATCACAGTAATCAGTCCATATTAATACAATGTTGTTGCATGGATTAGTATTAGGGTTAGTATTTTAGGACCTATGCCATCACGACAAAATAAAAAAGGCAAGATTTTGAATGACTGTAGCTGATCTTTTGTTTCCTGTTTTACTAGAATTTTACTGTTGATATATGAAATGTTTGTGATGCTTATTTTAATTTAACAAGATACATTTTAAAATTCTTTACAGATGAATTGTAATTGTTAAAGTGTAATAGGATGATTACAATAACAAATTACTTTTCACAAACTTCTCTTTATAAAATTCAAAATCAAATGTGAATCACATGCACAGAAAATCTTGTTGTACCCTAGGGAAACAGCCTGTTGACTTTGAGTGACTTGCCCTTGAAGACACCTTGGTAACTCATGGCATTACTTTGTCGCTGCTGAAGCTACAGTAGAGCCAAGACATACGTTGTCTTACCAAATTGCATTACTTTTTTGCAACATGGCATTTGAAAATAAATTATTAGGGATGTGCTTACTATTTTCAGGAGCATTTAAAAAAACAAATGCATTAAGAAATTTTTTAAACAGCTCCATATGTTTGGATTAAATGACTCTTGATATAAATAATCCTGGAAGGTTTTCATTCCTGTCCATACTCTTTTTCAGCAGTGTTAAACTTACAGCCCTGAGACTTACAGGTAATTTCCAGATGGATACACATAGTAGTGTTTTCACATTTTCACATTTCTACACAAGTGTAGAAATTGCTTCTAAGTATACACAATATCTTTCCAACATACTATTTGAAATCAGATCCACTTCCTCCTTATTAAGCAGATTCTGATCTCAAAATAGAATACAGTACAAAAACTGCAGAAGGACTATAAATGGTCAATTTATATGCTTTTATTTGATCTAAATGTATAAACTCCTTTTCTGTTAAATAATAATGAGAAAGTACCTTGCTTCAGGGAAAGACCAGAGTATTTAGTTTCAATAAACTGTAAATTCAGGCAATTATATATGCATATGCACATACACAAAGTATTCCGTAAAAGTTATTATTAGTTATGAAATCTGCTTAGAGATGCTTGCTATTACTAAACCCTCACTTCTGCAAAATAAATAGTGAGTTTGTTACCACAGAAGTTAAATCAAATTATGAGAATCTGTGGTTTTCAAAATAAGACTAAACCTGCTGCATTATTACAGATAATTCTGTTCATCCTAACCCAGAAATCCACAATTTTTTCAATTAATTAATGTGTAAGAGTGTCCCATATGCTGAGATATTTGGACAAAATTGTACAAATATCACAGCACATAAATGCTGCACAATTCTGCACTTTATGTACTTTGTGGTCTAGAACAGGTGTGAAGATTGGTGCTTTTCCTCTCTGCTGCCAGAAACACAGGGCAAATACAGTTTTGCCCAATTTCACATACCTGTTGCAAAGTGCAGAAAGTGGACCCTGTTTGGCTAGCCCAAACAACTAAATAAATATGTTTTGCTTCATGAGTGAAAAGGATTCGTTTAAATTTTTTTTTCTTAGTTTTTATTATGCTTTCCTTTTAGAACCCTTCCCTGCCTTTCCCGCAGACCAGTGTTTTCTGTAGGCCAGCTGTCTTCAGCAGCACTAACCCATTTGCTGATTCTTCTCAGTTCAACACTGCTAAGGTTGGATGATGACACACTATCTTTTCATTCACCAGACATCCTATGTGTGCTTCTTTTTCATTACTGTTTCCCTGCATTTAAATTCTTTTATACCAGTTTGTGTTAAATGCTATGCTGATGAGCTTGAGAATTCTTTGTAGTGAATTTAAAAGAGAGAGACATGCATATACATAGAAGAGTTATGGACAAGTTAAAAAATGCCAGCTCCGTTAACTGTAACCACTAAATCTGATCTATTCAGAGCTACCAAAGGAGTAGGTTTTCAGTTATAAGATCAGTCCCTGTGGTATATGTTAAAATACCAACCGAATGTAACTGTCTCATCAGTGTAAGGTGTTTTGCTGCTACATACTTCTTTTTGGTTTTTGTGGTTATGACTTTCCAGCCTTGATCTTTCTCTTTTATTTTTGCATGAAAAAAAACCACTGGCAGCTTTTGTTTATGATGCTTCATGAACATATTTTCCCTCTTCTTCTTGAAAATTCTTTTAATGCACCATGAATAAGATGCTGATATCTTTGGAAATACAAAATGTTTTGGGTTTTTTTTTTTTGTGGTTAGTGCTTACTTACTGCATGTTGTTCACAATGGGATCAGAGTTAACCTCTAATACAGTAATAAAAAAAGGTTAATCCTAATGTGCATGCATTTTTGATTTAATAAAATAATTTCTAGCTGGTTTTACATCTTGGAAGTGATTGTGCCCTTTGTCTATTTTCGCATGTTGTCAAAAATATCAAATGTGCAACAAACTCTTATGATATGATATGTGGTGTATATCTGCATGTGTGTTTTGAAATCTCTTTTTGTGTTTGTTACGTTTCTGAGGAAAGGGAGTAGACATGTAACATAAATGATTACTTGTGTTTTATATATTTTCAAAAGTATTTCTGAAAAACATTGCACTTATTTTAAAAGAAAACCTGATGATTCTGCAGTTTCTGCATAATTCCTTTCTTAGTATTGATATAAGAATGGCCTTCTGTCATCTCTGTCCTTTTGTGAACTCAGGTTCATGTACAGTGAGAAACTTTGATGAATCAGGGTCCTCAGTAACCCCTTAAATACTTTTGTCCATTTATAAGTCGAGTTAATAAAGTTGCTGCAATTAGTAAAATGAATCGCTAATTGAAAATTACTTATTGGTTAATAGTACTGTGTATTGCCAAAGCTGCTGTAATGTGTGGATTGCTGTTTTCTGTTACTGTAGGAGGTATCGAATCCAATTAGGGTTACCTTCCGTTGTTCCCCAACTAACCCTTTTGCTCCCACACCATTCAAGGTTTGTCTTAGTTGCCATCAGTTGGTTCTACTGTGTGTGTGCTGTACGTTTGTACATGGCCTGTGATACCTTCCGGAGTACTGCTTCTTCCTCCGCCTGTGCCTTCATTTTTTCAAGTTCCAGACTTGCTGCCATTTTCAATATTTGCTTGGCTGTGATCAGAGTGACCCTGGTAGTTGAATGGGTTCAGCAACTGATGGATGCTTTGCATTTTAAATGAAATACTGTGGTGTGGCACACTGAAAGTATTTCATGAGTTAAAGCCTTTTAGGTTTTTTGTGCGTTGCCCGATTCAGGGAGCAAAAGTCTTATGTGTATGTAAACTGTGGGGACCGGTTTCTGCTTCTGGCTGTTCAAATGTGTCAGGCTGAGTTCTGGAGGCAGGACATGTTCCCCTTCACCCAAATGGCATTGTAGCACAGCTTTTACCCTCCTACAAAGGAGTCTTGCTTCCACTTTCATTTCAGCATTTCCTTAAACATCAGAAACATTCACGTTATGTTATGTTGTTACGCATGTATAATGGTACAGAAAGATGATTTTTTTTGTCAATCGCATTATGGTGGCAGCAGTTAATAAGTGCTAATCTGTCAGGATGTAGCCCTACATCCACACCGTACAGATCTCCCAGAGGTCCTTGACACCAATATTTTGTTCCTTTTTTTGGTCACGTTTTCTTTAATTTTGCTGTTCTTGGACAGTGTCACTTACAAAGAGTACCTCTAAAGTAACATATTAATTTTGGTTTTAAAACATAGAGACTAAGTTTTGCTGATCTAGTTTGATCTCACACTTGTATTGGATTTGTCTTCCAAGATTATGGTAGTTGGGGAGGCTATGAGGTGACTTTTGTCATATTTTTTCTCCCCTGTCCAGCTGATGAAGGGAGTGATAGAGCAGCTTTGGTGGGCACCTGGCCTCCAGCCAGAGTCAGCCCACCACAACACTGTATTTCCTCATTTTTTCAGGATATTATTTAGCTTTAGTAAAACTCTAAGAAGAACACTGAAAAGAGAGTGTTTCTAGAACTACTCTTTCTTTTGCTGCTCCTTGATGTGGAGGTCTATCACCAACTTTTCTTTTTGGTGGACACAGGAATTTTTGATTCTGAAAAATAACTTCTAATATTACTAGGTTACTAATGTTCTCTGATTCTGGTAGGTGACAATGTCCTTGCTAGAATTTTGTTGCTTCAGTTTAGGGATGTTAGGTATCATCTTAGGAGATGACATTGTCTTAGATTTGAAGCATGGTGCAATGTGACTAATGATACAAAAAGTCATATGACACTTACATGCATTCTTCATAAAAATTATTGGCTTGGGTGTCACATTAAAAATTCCCACACTTTTGACATTTAGTGACTTCTTAGTTAAGTTCCTAGAACAAGTTCCTAAATGAAAGGAAAGTCTTTTTCAATCAGAAGCAGAATGAGAGAACTGAAATATAGGGCATTTGCAATTTCTTTCTTTCTTTGGAGTTACCGAGTTAAGATAAATCATTTTTGTTTAGACATGGGACCTTTCTTAAATTTCAAAATTACTAAATTGGTAACTTCCTAGGTTTCTCAACACCTTCAATTTTAAAGCCAATAAAGTCTTCCAAGGTGTATGTTGTTATTCATTTCACTGTTGCCTCTGATGAAGAGATTACCTGCGTGATTTTGGCACCTAAAGAGACCATCTGAGATACTGTGTTCAAACTTGCTGATGGAGGTAGTGAGAACTGAAAGGATGAGAACAGGGTTATCAATCTAGGGCAACACACCTGAAAATTTGAGTGTTGGAAAAAGACTTGATTTTCATTTGAAATTCTTGTTGTTTACTTCAGTAGCTGATCTGCCAAGTATCAAGGTCTCTTGGACATGCATAAGCTTCAGAATGATGACATTCAGACAGAAGTTTCTTGCTTACATGTTTACTCTAAGCAAGGCAAAATTATACAAATTTCACATAGTCGGAGTCCATATTCCTCAAGGAAACTGTCTTGTATGGAAGCTTGCAAGACTGTGGATTTGAGCATTTAACCATTATATTGCAGTAGTCATGTGTTTATATCTCTTAACTTTTTGTGAATATGAATAGAACATATCAAGACCAAAAGTATTTGTCTCTTGTGATTTAATCTTTATCCTCCTTTGTTTGGTCGCCTCTGGGCAGCTTATAGGAAACTAGTAAATGAGACTGAGAAGGTCCAGTCACTATGGATTTCTTCAGTTATCATCTGTTTAAATTTGGTTTTTAACTGTCCTTTCAGTTAATATTCCAGTTGGTTTTTTTCCTGTTGGTATTTTTGAAAGTACCTAGTTTTTTGTTTGCTTTCTCTTTCCTCATATTTGGCTTCCAAAGCTTATGATGGGAGGAAATTGTATGTGATGACTTTTAAAAATAAAATTGGTTATAAGTCTTTTACAAATCTGGCGTTAAAACAAAAGCACTTGAGTCTTCATAACAGGCTTTTTCAGAAACACAAAATGGCACATAAAACTTTACTGAATTGGGCCTTTACTGTGAGTCGTTTGCTTCCAGATACATTTTGGAGTGATGTTCTCTCTTACCTTGCCTGGTGTTTGTTTCTGTCTTTGATCTCTTTCCGCCTTTCTGTGTGCTGTTATTAATTTAGAGTTTCAGCTGCTTGAAATTGAAACTTTGAAGCTATAGTTATTGCCATTTTGTTATTTTTGTATACTAGTTTGCCCTACAGAGAATCTGTGTCTTCTTAGCCACTGCATTTTTCTTATTCTCCACAGGCATTTGGTCAGTCTGATGTAGAACCAGAAAAAACTTCACTTTGTAACTTGCCTCTGCCCCCTCCTTCAGCGTTTTCAGGAATGAGCTGTGATGTTGCACAGTCATCTTCTATGAGAGTCCCAGAAGATGTGGAGAAGGAGGATGAGTTTGGTTACAGCTGGAGTAAGTTTTTCCCTGTGTGATAATGTTTGAAATACTCAGTATTAAAGTTGAGCTGTGTAAGACAGGTGTGGGGGCATCCAGTTTGAACTGCTTATCATGTGCATCATGGTTTGGGTGCTAAGGTTGCTGTTTTAGTTGTGCTTGGTCAGATGCACATGGTAAAATATAAAACTCATTTCTTCTTCATTGCACTGCAATCTTGTTTTTCCTCCATGGTCCAAATTCAATGTGGGACTACTTGAAGAATTTAATTATACTCCAGGTAACTGATGGCAGTGATCAGTGTTAGTTTCTGTTACCTGAAGGTATTACTGGAGAGAAGATTACTTCTTGTGTGTATGAAATTTTTTTTTAAGTTATAATATTTTCTGAAGTTGTAAGGAAAACAAACAGCTAGAAATATTATTATAAATTACCTAAGGCTTAGCTTAAAAGAAGGTGTGGTTTACACTGAAAATTTCATAATCCATTGTGGGCTGGTTCTGTCAGAGACTGCCCACTGAGCACTGATCTTGACTCTCTAGGTGATTTGTGAAACTTTGTAATGTAAATCCAACCTCTGCTGCCCACACTTTTACATTTAGAAAAGATCATGCAGCGCTATGGACATCTACCAGGGGAGCTACATATGATTGAGCTGGAAAAAGGAAAGACAGGTCTGGGACTTAGTCTTGCTGGTAACAAAGACCGATCCAGGATGAGTGTCTTTATAGTGGGAATTGATCCAAATGGAGCAGCTGGAAAAGATGGCAGGTTACAGATTTCAGATGAGTTGCTAGAGGTGAGTTTTTGCAATTTATACTGAAACCCAAATGTACTGACTTTAAATACCAGATTCTTGCTGAAATATATATGTTTTACAGTGGACTTTGAAATCCAAAATTTATCCAAGTTCATATCACTATGCTATCGGATTTTCCTTCTCATGTATGCCAAATAGTTGTAGCAGTTTTTTTCCTGGTTATAGTAGAGCTTGGTGCTAATAACACCAAGTTTTGGGTTAGATCTCTGTATGCACCATTCACTTAAGCGTTGAACTTGATCCTTGTGGGTCCTTTCCAGCTCAGAAGATTCTGTGATTCTGAATGAAGGTGTGTTGAACAAAAATGTGTGACAACAGCAGTTTCTGAGCTATGAAGATGTTTGGAATGGCAATGAATTGCAGGCGATGAAAAATATTGAAGTCCTCTAGTCCATCCATCTGTGGAGTAGTCCAGACTGTCTAATTGCTTCTCTGTTTACTAGAAGTGTTATAATAGCAGAATATTTTTATATTGTGTGACACAGAATGTGGAAATTAAATTGGGGAAATAGGAACAGATCTATTTTTATTATGGACTTCTAACTCATGATGTGTTTGGGTGCTGTTTTCTAGTGGAGTGGAGTGACCAAACCACTAAACGTGCAACTAACATTTCCAGTACATATGTGAGCATAAACTATATTTCTATATTCCCACAGCCCAGTTGATGATACTTGCAGATGTATTCCTTACTATAGCTTTTCCCATTCTTTCTGATAGCAGTAGATAACATTACCCTCACAGAAACGCTTTGTGTAACTTCAAAACTATGTGTGGAGGTATTTGAGGATGTACTGGGGAAATGGTTCAGAGAGGGAATGGTGAATCTGTACAAAGCTTGAGGGAGACATTGAGAGAGTAAATTATAAAGGCCTGAAGTTGCAGACCAGGAAAGAAATTAAGGGATTTGTGGCACTGTGGACCAAGTCTCAAGGAGAGAACTTAGTTGCAGACTCTAGTGTTGTGAGATAGTTCTCTTGAAACATCTGTTTTTAAAATCCTGATGTTGAAGAAGTGGAATATTCTGAAAACACATTGAAACACATCTGTTTGAATCTGCCATCCTGTGGTTTCTTGCTTACTGTCCACACTGTAAACTTGCAGACTAATGCTAAGAAATTCCCTCAACCTCTTCTGAGAGGAAACATCTGAGCGTGCTCTCTGTATTCCCAAGTAGCTGTCCATCAGCTATTGAGAGCCATGTCCCATCCCCCTACTTGGCAGCCTGACCATGTATTTTTAACAAGCCTGTGGCCAACACTGCAGGGAGTGCTGCGTTTGGCTTGTCAACTCCAGTGTAAATGACAGGGCTCAGGATCCCTGTGACATGCCTGGTGGACACACCCTGCATAGGAGGTGGTTGCTGTTACACTCAGCCCTCCATGCAGTGTCTTGCATCTGTTGCTCACTGTTGTGTCTCTGCTTCTATTAGTGCTACCTGTGTGCATTGTATTACTTTCCCTTTGTGTAGGTCCAAATTGTCCTTTTTTAATCATTTATCTTTTCTTGAACGAACTTCAGCACAGTGGTTTTCCATTTTCAAGAAAAAATGCAACTAATAAAATGCAAGCAAATATTGGCCTTAGTCTGCAAATTCACACTGATAGCTCCTCTCCTATCTGAATCGTAGGTGCTTCAAGGTGCTATAGTGAGTCTGCTCTGCAAATGGAAAAAAGATTGCCAGGTCACATCTTCAGATAGTAAGTGTGGAATCATAGAATGGCTTGGGTTGGAAGGGACCTTAAGGATCATCTACTTCCAAGTCTCCCTTAATGGCCTGGGTTGCCAACCATCAGATCAAGTTGCTCAGGTCCTGTTCAATCTGACCTTGAACACTGCCAGAGATGGAGCATCCATGGCTTCTCTGGGCAACCTGTTTCAGTGCATCATTATCCTCTGGGTAAAGAGTTTTTTCCTGACGTCTAATCTAAAACTTTCCTCTTTCAGTTAAAAACCATTGCCTCTTGTCATATCGCTATCACCCCATGTAAAAAGATACTCTTCCTCTTTTTTGTAAGCCCCCTTTATGTTCTGGGAGGTTGCAATGAGGTCTCCCCAGAGCTTTGTTTTTTCCATGCTAAACAACCCCAGCTCTCTCAGCCTGTCTTCACAGGAGAGGTGCTCCAGCCCTCTGGTCATATTCATGGCCCTCCTGTGGAGCTGCTCTGACAGATCCACGTCTTTCTTGTGCTGAGAACTCCATAACTAGATGCAGTACTTGAGGTAGAGTCTCATGTGCTTAGAGGAGAGGGGGAGAATCCCCTCCCTTGATCTTCTGGTCATACCTCTTTGGATGCAGCCCAGGATGTCATTGGTTTTCTGGGCTGTAAGCCTACAGTGTTGGCTCATGTCCAGATTTTCATTCAGAAGAATCCCGAAGTCCTTCTCTACAGAGCTGCTCTCAATGACTTCTATTCCCAGTCTGTAGTCCTGTCTTGGATTGCCCCACCCCAGGTGCAGGACCTTATAATTGGACTTGTTGCATCTCATGAGATTCCCACAGGCCCACTTGACTAGTGTGTCCAGGTCCCACCAGATGGCATCCCATCCTTATGTTGTGTCAAGTACACCACTCATCTTCGTATCATCTGCAAATCTGCTGAGGGTGCACTCGATCCTTTCATCTGTTTCATTGATAAAGATATTAAAGAGCCCCAGTCCCAGCACAGACTTGTCACGAGCCTCCACCTGGACACAGAGCCATTGACCACAACTCTATGGATGCCTCCATCCAGCCAGTTCCTTATCCACCAAATAGTCCGCCCTTCAAATCTGTCTCTCTCTAGTTTGAAGATAAGGACATGGTGTGGGACTTTGTCAAAGGCCTTACAGAGGCATAAGTGGATGACATTGGTTGGTCTTCCCTTGCCAGCCACTGTTGTCACTCTGTCAGAGAAGGGTGCCAGATTGGGCAGGCATATTTTACCCTTTGTGAAGCTGTGCTGGCTACCTCAGATCACCTCCTTGTCTTTT
>VWZT01006325.1:0-16284 GCA_013397055.1 Pachycephala philippinensis
TAAGCAATGCATCAATGGGTCACGCCAAGAAGCAGAAATATATCTCTGCTCAGGTAGCGCAGCCGCCAGGTGAGCGGCTCTGCGTTCTGAGGTACAGATCGCTGCCTCTCCCCAGCCATTCCTTCAGGAGGGGATCACTGCGTTTTGAGAGAAACAAAATGCGGAGGTGGAGGTAGCCCAGAAATACGGAGTAGGCAACGCAGTGGGCAACTCCAGTCAGGAAAGCAAACAGCACAGCCCCGATTGAGGCACAGGGCGCAGGGTCGGTGCCGTACTGCGCCCTGTGCCTCAGGGAGGGAAGGCGGGCACTCGCAGGCTGCTCTAGCCCTGGCCGAGAACAGCCCCCTCTAGTAAGGGGGGCGGGGGGGGACGGTGTAATTCTAGGCCAAACATTTCTTCTAAAGACTTTTTTATCGTAAAGCCACAAAGTTTTTGGCACGGTCCACAGAAAGTGCTTCTTTCCTCTTTCCCCTTCCTTTTTAGCACTCCCATTAAACGCTTTGCTTCCATTCTTCCACCGTGGTTCTGGGAAGCTATTTTGGCAGAAGCTTGTGCATTTAACATTTCAGAGAAACTGGTTTAGCTCTGGCAGCAATCATTTCTACATTTAAAAACATTAAAGAAATTTAAAGCTCAACGTTTGCGACATTCAAAATATACGCACTCTGTAATATAATTTCCATTACAATGGTTTATCACATGGTAATCCATAGTACTAAGGCTAGTGGAGAAAATCTGCAAAAGTTAATCATTATGAACCCATGTACTTTCTATTAACATTTTTACTATAAACATTATTTTTTACAAGATTGTTCGAAGATTACAGTCTGTTATTAGCATTTAATACAATCAAAAATCCAAGTAAGCATATGGGACTTGGATACTTTTATTTAACCGGAGGAAATGGGGGAAGTGCTTAGTCATCACATTTCAGCCATCATGAAATTTGTTATGCATCTCCACCAAGAACAGTGTACTTAGAGGATTTCGAGCAATCGTCCCAGGCCAATGGAATAGGAAACATTAGAAAAGAGACCTCAAAAAAAGGCATCAAAAGAGAGCATCTCAGATATATATTGCAGACAATCAATGTGGTTTCTCAGTGTGTTTCAAGCACTTTTTTCAAATTCTCGATTTGGATAAGTAAGTATTTATCCAAACTCATAATCCAGAGATCACTACTGGTCTCATTCTTTAAATCTCTTTAACCTTACTTTATTTCCCATCTATTAGTAGAATTTATCCTTTTCAATTTTATTCTGCTGTGCGCATAAAAATTGCTAATTTTTGCTTCAACAAGGAAGTTTTAAAACATTGCGGCTTTTTTATTAAATAAGCTTAAATCCAAATTAGAACATCTGGATTTCAGTTTCCTGAACTGTTTTTAATGAAGGAATGGAAACTTCTAAACAATATCAGACAGTTTGCATGTGGATTTAGGCACCTTTTTAATTTTTCCCAAATACACTGTGAAGCATTTGATAATTCCGTATTAATGTGCTTTGTTTAATGATAAGATTAAGTATTTTTAATACTCCCATGATGCCCAATTTCAGCATTTACTTCAGCTTTTACAACGGAATTTTAGATTTCCCTTAATATATACCACACCCTCTTTTCATATGTTTCCTTGTATATTAAAGCCACACAAATCTCATCGGTATGGCGGGGGGGGGGGAAAACTGAACAAGGGGAAGGGAAAAGTAACTAAAATAACGTCCTTCTAGATTTCAGGGAGACTAACGGTTTTATTTTCTTTCTATAATTTGCCTAAACTCAGTTTGCTGATTTTTTTTTTTTTTTTTAGATTTCTAACCAGCTTTTAGGACACTAATTTCAGAGCCAGCTTCACAAGGAAACACCTTTGTAACCTATTGAAAGAATGCATTTCTGTATGAGGAGCTTCACACATGTAATAATGTGATTCTTTCTACCATACAAGGAAAATAATAACATTATTACCTCAAGCAGGTAAACACAACAGTACTTCACTACCACACTATCTTGCTATTCTAACTTTTGGGGAAGAGGGTGAATGAAGACAACAGAGGGCAAGACAGTGAAAAAGTCACTATCTGGTTTTCCAATCTCCCAAAACTCTGCCATTATCAAATGAAAAAAAGAAGAATCCATTTGAATTTACCTTTCAGTTAGTGTGCTGCATCATCCACTCTGAATTAAGTTAGTGATTAATTATAAGGCTTCCATTAGGAGCAATCAACATATTCACTCTAAATTCCTTCTAAAATATATTTTTAAGTTACTATAAATATTACTCTGAGCCTTTAAATCCTCCACACTTCTTAAACCAGTAATTAAAAAGTTAAGAGACCTTAAAGGGAAGTTGTTTTATAAAGTATGTTTATTTCATAACTTAATTCTATAATTAGTAACACATGTAAAAAACTAAAGTGTTTTTAAGAAATTTTCAAAGTCCTGCATAGAAGCTTTGGCAATCTCTGTACAAAACACCTCATCGGGCAAGGACACCAACTGATCCAGAGAGATGTAGTTGGGTTGTGCTGGGTCATACTGGGCTCTTCCCAAGAATGCAAGAAACATATGCCTCTCTCTGATTCGTAACAGCTTTGAGTTGAAAACCTAAGAAAGAAAAAAGGGAAGAATTTTTTAGGTTGTCTAAATTTCAGACGCTAAGGCATCGAAAATAAGAGCCTTTTTTAGACAAACTGAGGATCTAGGAAGAAAACAAATAATACGCTTATTTTCCTTTAATTTATGTCAAACACCAGGTAGGTTACATTTCTATATAAATTATTTAAACTCTAAATAAATACTTCAATACAATATGGTGATATACACACACAACAGGAAACAGGGAATGATACAAAAAACCTAGCATGCTTGAGAGCTGTTTCTGTATAAAACCGTATTACTTTTGTGTGATCGCAGCCAAGAAAGTGCAGAGATATTCAGAAACAGGGAGCATTTTCCCTGTAGCACCAGACAGATTCAAATGACCACTGTTACAAGGAAGAAATGAAAAGGTGACCACATGGCATACTACAAACAACAAAATGGCACAGTGGCAAGGGCAAAGGTGAGTGGGTGTGGCTCCTGTCATCGTAACACGGCCAAAAGGCACAGTGTGGTGTTTCAAAACAACCACTTGTCTTCTGCTGCACAGCAATGCCTACCTTTGAAGATACCTGCCAGAAAAAAAAAATCTGGACAGTCAAAAATGAGGACAACGGTAGGGGAAACACGAAAGAAATCAGCAAAACATCTAAAAAGAGAGGGAAGTGCGGAAGACGAGATGCACAGTTAAGTCATAAAAGCAAAGATCTAAGTTCATTTCTGAGCAGTACAACTGAATAGAGATGCTATAGAGGAGATAATGATGAAAATGTGAATGCTACAGCGAGCAGAGATTTTACTCAAAAAGAGACTACATTGATGAAAGAATTCCATAAGGATGCAAACTAATTTGAACAAGGAGGGAAAAACAAAACTACTGTTCCTCCTCTGCCTTCCATGAATTTTAAGAGGGAGTCAGAAGACAGGAGGAAAAAAAAAAAAAAAAACACCACCATTTATGGAGATAGCTGACAGAAAGAATGGTTATAAGAGCAGCTGTAACATCAGAGAGCATTTAACCCAAAAAAATATCCAGTATACTTCCTATTTTCAACATTACTGTCATTCAGGATAGAAGCAAGTACATATGGAGACAAATCTGCATTTGTGAATGCATAAATTAAAGGCCCAACCATATACAGACTGACATGCACTACCTGTATCCTGGAACTCACAGATTTTGAGGATGAAAGGGAAGAAGAGGAAAGAGAGGGAGCGACTGTGCCAAGAACAGGGAACAGAGGAAACTCTCCACTTACCCTTCCAAACAAAGGAAAGAAAAATAATGAGGTGAACCACTCAAAGCCAACAATAAGACAACTGAGAAGGAAGTGAGCAAAACTTGTGGTAGCTCACAGATCAAGGAGGGCAAAGTGACACAGATGAGCATTAGAGCAAACATCCTTGTTAAGTAAAGACATATTAAATAGCAAGATAATCAAAATCCTGAGGAGCAGTTTTATTCCCCCGTATAATTTTGGCTTTCTAGCCACTTAGATTCTCTACTAGACTTGCTTTAGAAAGAAAATTACTGCTGTTCAGAAGCTGTAATTTGTACTTTCATTTTTACCTTCTAAGAAGATAGTGCAACTGTATGTCAGCATTGAATTAAGTGACTAACACTTTCAGCTTTTCATTTGTGAGGAAATAACAGTAAAGAGGAGGTAGAAAAAAACCCAAAATAGTAATCAGGAAACTGATCTATTTTCAATCCTGTGGTATTTTAGCAATTGCTGCAGCAATAAGAAGACCAATGAAAATCTGATTGCCTAATGGATAGAACTTCTCTTACCTTTACACTGTATTTTCAGATCCTAAAATCTCTAAAGCTTATTTTTTAAGTAGACAAACCTGAAAGAAATTTTTGTATGTGTATATATATATAATGTTTTCTAATGAACAGATCTGCATAATCTGTCTTCTCTTGTGTCTTTTAGGTAAGATTTCAGGACAAGCAAATCCCTAAGCAGGCAGTAGTCTCTCTTGCATGAATACAGAAGAGATGAGCATGACTACCTCTGTTGAAAACCTAAAAATTCACAAGTGTGGGGTTAGTGATGTCACATGTGCTATGAAAAAAAAAAAAAAAAGCAGCAGTTCCATACTGAAATCTTCAGTGGTTTCTGGATTGCTAATAAAAGTTATCCCAATTAGAGTAAAAGCCACAGGCTAGTTGAAGAATTCACATATGTCCTGCATACAGCAAGGCTCCACCTTCAGCACATTAATGAAGTGGCTGTTACAAGAGCACCTACAATTTATTCCCAGATTAACAGCTCACCTGAGGAAAGCGAGTAAGCATGTGGTGGGGAATGCCCATTATGTTGTGTAAGTAGTCAAACGTCTGTCTGAGTCTCTTTTTACTTGCAGTTAAAATTTTGGGAGTTTTATACACTATCTGTTGAATTTCATTACGTTGAAAACCAAGTTCAATTTGACAAACCTGAAAAAGAGCACAATTTTATCTTCACAAGTCAGCTACAGCAAACTTAGCTTATTTCAATGTGCCACTGAAATAAACTAATGCAAAATTCTTCTACCCTTTGTTACACAGCAACAAGAATGCAAACCACAACAATATCTGCCACTCCAGATTTTCTCAAGTCAAACAATGCAAATTATTTATCTTTCTGGATTAAAGTGTAATTTGTTTATAGAATATCCCCAAAATAAAGATGACTTTTGTGAACGTTATGTATTTTTCAGCTTGTCTGAGACATGAACAAAAAAACCCATGTGTCTCCATATGTATGGCAGTTACATGCATAAAAATTCTTCCCTAAGAGTCCTTTATCATTTTCAATACCAAGCTGTCAAGAGATTTTCTTCTTGTGGAGCTGCTGAGCTCTGTAAAACACAGCAATCAGATAGCTACCGCCTACTCTTGCTAATGTGTTACCTCTTTTGCTAATGTAGCCAAGTTACATTTTTATAATAGGGAGTGTAATTTCTACAGTCTTCAATTTAAGACTGCTGAACCTAAAAGAGATGTGTAGAATATGTGGTGTATTCAATTTATTCTACAGTTCATTAATGTCTAAAGTAAGATGTCTTTTTCAGAGACTGCTTTGACTTCAATTATGATTTCCCAAAAGGAAAACAAAACACATTTTTTTAATAAAATCATGAGCACTCCTCCCAAAGTGCAGAATGGCAAGCAATTCATTGAGTTGTTGAGAAAGAATTCATTATACAAGAGTGTCTGTTAACTCAGTCATTTCTTCTATCCTCCAGTGACATTTACAAGCAGCTTGTTTTCAGTCACTAAGTGGGTGTGCTTGCCAGTTAACATAACCAGACTTTCATATCAAACTAAGGTACTTCAAATGGCAAGAAGGTGGTGTTTTTGTTTGCCCAGTTTGATGTGCCAAGACTGCAGCTCTTTTCCAAAAGTGCTTGTCAAATACAATGGGACAGGCTTAGAATCTGGGTTTCAAATTTACCTTAGGACTTACAGATCCTTACAGGGAATTGTTTCTATAGGCAACTATAATCAGGCCTTTCAACTCCTGGTTTTAACTTTTCTGCTTTATAAATATTTGTGCACTACACAAAATACCAATCAACTAAGACAGCATTCAAGTGTGAAAATGTTTGCCCATGAGTGGTATCTTAAATGGATCTGAGCTCGCAGGGGTAACTTCCTGCATCAAGGTACACAACTGGAGTTAAGACCCCCATCTTAAATCACTGGATGTAAAGCTGGGCCCCCTGTAGAGGTAATTGTGGCAAGAATCTCGAGCTTTTATCTTCTACTCTGTGACATGGAACAGCTCCCTCTTGACATGATCAGTGAGCTCAAGTGGAAGTTGCTTTGACTGCACTCAGTTTGACAGCAAACATATTTAATATTCAATAACTCTCTAGGCCACACATGCTAATATCCTTACTGTGTAAGCCTCAGTAATACTCAACGAAGTATGTATTACTCCCACAATAGGCAGCGGTAATGCAAGCTTTCAGGTTTTACCCTGTCAGTGGATCTCTAATTGTGCTTGATGAAACCCTCAGAGGATGGACTGAGCCATCCTTCAGCACATTTAGTCCACGACTGGTATCTTATGACAAGCATTATCAGCTATTGTACTTGTTTCTAAATAACAGTCCATTCAGAATGAGGGATACAACCCCATCATTTCTGAACTGCTGGTACGTGATTTCACTTTCCAAGTACTGTCCTCCCACGGCCAGTTTAGGACATACAGGTCTGAACACAGATTCTGAATCCAACTTCCTGGAAAGGCTTGAGCTTTTAAGAAATAGTAGATTCCAACAGTGAGGACCTAAAAAATCCTTCCTCTCTTTCCCTCTCTCACACATTTTAAAAATAGAGGTGCTACACTGTGTATTTCTTGGTAGAGAAACAAGATAGTCACATAGAACTGAGGATCTTAAAAACACATTCATTATAATAATGGATCCCTAGCCTGTGGAAACAATGTGTGTTAAAAAGAAAGTACTATTAATTAGAACAGTCTGCTACTTTCCAGTCTCCTCCCTTACCACACACACATTTCAGATTGCAAGATTTCTAGTGTTTAATAGTTCCAGAGCACAGAGTCTGTCTGAAAATTATACATTTTGATTCATAGTTATTTGTTATAGGATAATGGAATTTCACAAATTGTTACACTACATCATGCTGTTTGGCCTGATGGCTTTACAACACAGTAATTAAACCAATACATGGTTACATTTTCAAAAGGGAAAGGAGTCCCCATGGGTTTGAAGTTATTTACCCAACAGTTGTTAATAACGACCATCTGCTATCAGACAATAGGTGTCAAATGCACATTTTGGCAGACTAGTTACCTGCCAGGAGAAAAATAATCAACTGCACATTTCTTGCTCCTAAATACTTACGAACAATCCAAGCAAAAAACCATAATAATTAAGGGGGAAAAAAAAAGACTGAGTATTTTTCTACTCATTTAAAAATGGGTAAAAATTTATGTCATCATATAGCAACTTTTGGCAGGAAGGCACTACATGAGAGTAGGAGACAGAATAAGATAACACTCCATGTATGGGGTAAGCTTGCATGCTATAGAGGAAAATAAATTGTTTAACAAAATCCTCAGTTATTTTATATCACCACTAAAACTATTTCATTAAATTCTTTCTGTGCACGATCCCCTCCAGGAATTTTACCATCTGACAACCCTTACACTATATGGGTATACAATACACTTTCAATATCTGTTCATAAGCTTACCTGAAGATTTTCTTTTACAGGCTCTAATTTGCCAGTCAGTAGCCTTGGAAGACGAATTACCAGATCCTTTGTCTACAATCAGAAAAAACACATAAATGAAAGAGTATTACTGATAGCTTGTTTGTAAATTTATCCGTGAAAGAAAGATCCTATATAAACTTTTTTTGCAGTTGGAACAGGGATGTATTTTATTTTATCTCTACACCAAAGATTAATTTGCATGAAACAGCAGTATATTAAGAGGCAAAAGACTACTCAAATATGTTCTTTTGGAAAACAAAAAATAATACAATTGTTGTAAAGCAGACAGGAAGAGGGAGTAAAAGCATGCATCAAAACGAGAAAGTATGCTCAAGTGCCCATTTTCTCTCAGCCCTCAAGTTGTTTCTTCCCATCTTTTTAAAAAAACTAAACAACACACTACCCAATAGATGCTATAAAAGGATTTTCCAGTGGCAGTGGAGCTAACTTCAGAATCTGGTTAGACCATAGTTTAACAGCACTACAAGAAATTACTCCACATTCCCTAAGGCGTCTGATTGCTTGTAATCCACCCTGAGTGCAAGGTAGTGACTAAACCCTTTTCCGAGGAGTTCTTTTACCTCAAACATAGAAAGGCCAGCAACAGGCACTGTAACAGCCATGACTGTTCAGCTAATAGAAGCCAATAGAAGAACCCCAGATTCCACTTGGAATTTGACCTTCATTGCAATCCCCACCTACTGCAGGACACAACTAACACTGCCCACTTACTCCCAGCAAGGCCAGCTACTATCTCCCCTGAAGATCCCAAAGCAAGGTGCTGAATATCCGCTAAGCACATAATGTGGTATGCATTCATGAGCAAACCCAGAGGTCACTTGATGAGCTGAGCATATGATTTGGCATTTATCTTGATATGATATTCACAGATTAGAGTATTTTTTAAATGATGAGTTAAGTATGTTACAGTATCTTAAAGAAATGAAGAGCACCAAATAATTTTCCAGAAGTTAAAAAAGCTGCTTGCTGTTTCAGTAATTAATTCTCTCCTCTGACCCACCTCAAATAATAAAACTGGACATACACATGCTTATTTTACAATAACCTGTAGCAGGTCATCTTCAGAAACTGTACTTCAGGTCCTCTGAATGTTAGGTGTCCATATCACTTCCATAGACAGTTAAAATCACATTACCCTCCTGAAAAACTTCTAGTTACATTCCTGATGATAAAACAATGTTTGTTGATAACCTCCAAACACCTGGAGTATTCAAAGTGCAAGACCTTACAAGTGTCACTAACAAAATACCTGAAGACTTCAGTCTTTACCTTTTTTACACTGAGACCAAGTTCATTTTTGAAGAAACCCAGTCTGTTATCCAGTCTTTCCACTGAAAACAACAGCAAATATGGAGCTCTTGAGACCATCTGAGCAATTTCTGACTTACCAAATTTTTTTGATTTTAGGTAAGCCACTCTAGAAAGAGAACAAAAACAAAATAAAATCCTGTGATGAAAATTTTATTGCCTCCATTTATTCAGTACTTGCATAAATTCCTCAGTGATATCTTATAAATGGACAGATGTTCTCGCATTAACATGCAACCCTGCCAAAAATAATTAGAGTGAAATCTGCAGTTATCGTAAAAGCAAAATACCCTCCCTTCCAATTAATTAGAAGTAAAATAAACCTCAGAGCAGAATGTCAATACTGAAGACAGATTTTAATTCCTTCCAGCTGTACTTAAGCAGATAACTGTGTTAACCTACATTTAACTACCAGCCTGTCTCCTAGATTGCAAACACACTAATAGATCATCATAGGATATGGACAAGAAAATATATACAGCCTTTTGCTATTTTAATGAATTCCATTTCTACTGCTGAAAGAATGGAGTACTATACCTCATACATCCCTGTTTTGCCAATAGCATTGGAGTAGAAATATCATACAATGATGCTATGCATAGAGATATCGTCGAAAAATACATTTCTACATCAGCTGAAGTTACATTTGCCTTAATAGGTTCATACTTTCAGTCACTGGTCTAACGAGTGAGTAACAAACATCTGGTCATCAGAAAGCAAAAGGAGTTGACTAAAGTTTTGATGTTTAACAGAGCTTGCTTTCTTTCTTTCCAAGTCAAAACTTTTTCCAAACTTTGTTGAATTCAGTGAAAGTGAAATCCTATTTCAAGTACTACTTGCCGTAGGTGATTACCACAGCTCCCAGAAAAAAAGGAATGAAGAAGGGAAATACAGCACACAAAGTAAAGCGACATGATTAATCCACATACCACCACGTAAACAACTAAACTACAAGTTGTAGAGGTTTTGTCTGGTTATATATGAGAGTAATTGTACTATGAGAAGTATTTGCAGTCAGACCAACTTAGAGCATACAAGAATTGGTTTTATCTGGGAGTAATTAAGATACTAAGTGGATTGCAGAATATTCTGCAGAAGCAGATATTCAGCAAAAAATGGGCTCTCTGTTAAACCATGTCTGGTGAAGAAAAAAAAAATTAATTACCTTCTAGTCACTACAACTTCCCTCCTTCCACAAATCCTCAAAAATGAAGTTACCACAAGCCAAAAACCTCCAGACAGAAGATATAAGAACAAGCTCTAGAGGACCAGCTCCTAACTGAGCAGGCACCCCAACACAGAAGGTAGCAGCCTAGGCTCCAGACAATGACAATGGAACTGGCACAGCTTTCAAGCATCCCAGAAACAACTAAATGAGCAGATTAAAAATAAAATCTTCTGTCTGTCCTGACTCCACTTGTTTTCTGTTAACAAGTCATTAAAATTCACACCTGAAGTATTTCTTCCTGGAAAGGCAAGAAGCTTAAAAGAGGGATGGCAAGATTGTAATAACCTGACTCTAGAAACTAATATATTAAAGGAACACAACTATCCAACCTGGCCAAAGTTTGAGATACATGTGTGAGTGCTGGCACCAAGGTTAGCCCTCGTTCTACTACAGGGATCAGCAGTTCTATGTAGCATGTTAACAGTTTTAAGTCATCATTAACACCAGCATAAAACAAAGCATCTGGTGCAGCTGCAGTACAGACACTGATTTGCAACTGTCAAAATCGTTAGGAATTATGGAATGTTTTGACTTTTACAGTGTTTATCTGAAGTCAAATGCCAAACCTATTGAAATTTGTGTTTTGTTTCCTGGCAACATGGAATCCATAGCAATAAAACATTCCAGAGTGATGTAACCAATACCACGTCCATCTGCACCAAACTGTTTATGCAAAGGTGATACTCAGCTTTCAAAAGACAGCTTTTTGAGACACACTCATTTCACAGCCTTAACAGCACACTTACTTTAAAGCTTGCAGGAAAGCATTCACCAGTGTCAAACTTACTTAAGAATCATACTGCAGAAAATTAGGAAAAAATCAGATTGCTCTGTTTAGCCCCTACTTCACTAACCAGCCAGTGCCACAGGACTGTCGCTGAAAATAAAATATGACTTCGTGGAAGAGTTAGGATATTTATCAAAAAAAAAAAAAACAAACAAAAAACCAGCCTCTCTTCAGAAGAGCATAAGCAATATGCTCTGATATCTAGACTCAAAACTACTGCTAGAAAATGACACAGGGGTTTTGTTTTTTTTTTTGGATATTGTTTCTGAAAGGCCACTTACTGAACAGGAGGTTAGAAGAACAGAAGGGAAAGAAGTCAGGTCTACGTTATACAAGAGTCTACTCACGTGCCTGTTTTTAAATATCTGTACTTTCAGATTTCTGTTTCAGGCAGAAATGCTACCTGCAAGAACCAAGATGACTGATTTTCTTCTCTGGAGTTTTTGAATACTGGGAAGTTTTGAGTTCATTAAAAAGGACATCTACATATACACATGAGTTGTTCTGAAAAAAAACACTGATTTAGGAGTAATATTATAAATAAAAGTTCATTTTAAGGACTGAAGAACAGTTTAGGGCCATACAAGTGAGAATGAACACACACACACGCAAATTAGTTCATTGTAGTGTTATGTTCAGTTTCAGCTGGACAACAGGAAAAAACCATCACCAAAACCTCCTGCTGCTATTAGATGTCAACACAGAAGAGAAGTGGTCTGCTTCTTTTATTGCAGAATTCGTGGGGTTTCAAATTGTGACTGAAAAGTTTAATATTGTTCTACAAATTTATGTAAAGCCTCAGGGATGTCATTTTGGAATGAAAGCTGACACAAGTAAAGTAAGTGGCCTAAGATGGCAAGCTGCTTCCCCTGTGGCAGGGAGGCAGGGATGGGCAGTAAAATTTGTCAATAGGCAGTTTTCAGGTGGATAAAGGTGTTGACTTATGATACCACCACATGTTAGTGCCAGCAGATGGGGAGGCACAAGAACACAGAGCCAGGGATTGAGTAAGAACAGAGGCAGCAGCAACACAGGTTCCTTCAGACAAGGTTAAACCAACTGGGAAACCAGATCTTCAAGCCAAGGGGCTTACCACCCTGCTGCCACTTGAAAGGCTTACCTGGTTTCTAAAGCTTCCAGATCTTCAGCAAGGATGTATGGATTTTTGGTCAGGAAGGGTCCCAGCTGATTGTCTTCTACACCCACATCCTTAAGAAACAGAAGTATTTTTTTTACATCTTTTTCAAAGTCCAAGGTCAGTAACAGCTGACCTGCCTTTTGACGTTTCTCCACTTGGGATAAGTTAACTCCTACAACAAACAAAATTAGAATTGTTTTAATTAAACACAGACCCTGCTTTCTGTAAATGTTTCACAAAGGCATATTGGAATTTATAGGACTACTCAATTTTTTGCACCGATTTTGCATACTTTTGCAAGGCCACAACACCTTGTATATTGTGGAAAGACTCCAGATAAAACAAGCAGTCATTTTGGAAGCTTTTGCTGAGTTTATTTTTTGAAGGAAGACATTTGCAGTGAATCCTGCATGTGCCACATTTAAAGACCTGCTCTTGTTGCACAGAAGTATGTGTGCACGAAATTCCCAAATCCGTTATAAAAGGGAAGGGGCTAATTTTGCAGTGAAGCGACTCTGTATACTGACTCACACACAGCAATTTGTTACTACATGGGGACAGATTCCCCCTCTCAAATAATAATTTCTCCAGCCTCCTTCTAGTCTTCCTGGCACATCTGGGCAACAAGGTGGTCAGCAACCTTGAACTCGGGTATCTCTGTAGTCCCAGTGTTTTTTGATGAGAAGTAAGGTTCTCTCCAATCCCTTCCCTCTTGCCTCTCCAGTGTGCTGTGCCTCACTCCTAAGATTATGCATAGCAACCAATCTCTTTCCTTCCTTCCAAGGATGGAGAGTTGCAAATGCTTTTGCAGCAAATTAAAGCATCCTTAACCAGCCCAAAAGAAGAAAGGCCAATTAAGTTACACAGTGCTCCCCACCTCCTGAAGCTGTGGGAGACGCCTCCTTCTATCACCCACAGCAGGAAGGGACTAACATCAGCCAGCTTTGTTTCCCGGTAGTATGGCATTGCTAGTGACACAGTCCCCTCTCTTTGTCCATTACCCTGGATAACATTCTGTTACTTTTTGCCCTTGGTCACTGTTCCCATTTTCAAGTTTACAAGGTAACCAGTAAGAGCAAAGCACAAATTACAGGATCTCCAAAGCTCCTGTCATGGGCAGACCACACAAACAAAATCACACATACCTAGGTGGACAAGTTTCTCAAGGGTTTCTGAGTGATCAACATAATCTCGGAGCGTGGAAGACTGAATGGGGACAAGAGGCTCTGCAATGATCTGTACAGCTTCTTCCTCGGAAATCACTTCCAAAGCAGATGAAGGTGGGATGTCATCCCAGTCTAAGAAAAAATATAGAAGACCCAAATGCATTTTGTGAAAGACAAAGCTGCTCCCACCAAATGCTATACAGGTCTCTTAAAATCCTTTTCAAAATGCAGGAACACTGTGCACGTGATAAAACAGCCAACCTATTACTTGAAAACATAAAAACATAGACTCTACTCCCAGTTTTTGTCTCTGTTCCATCTCCTGGTCACTGCCCATCAACTTTTACTCATATGGCCAAATCTGAGAGTAGTACCCAGCAAGCCTGCCTTCACTGTGCTGCCTAGACCACTGCAGACAGATCGCATCACCTTCTGGAAAAGGATCATCTTTCTTGTCTTCACAAATGCATTCTTGCCTGATCATAGCCAGATAAAAGGCTACTGCAAAGATTATTTTTCATAACCTGACAAGCCCACTACTTTGTAGCTCTCCTGAATCTGATGCCTGAAATGCAGCTGTTTTAACTTTCATAGCCAACTCCACCCAAGCTATCGTGTCTTATCCATTACAGAAAGGCAGCTGACTGCCACTATCTCTAATAGCAAAAGGAATAATTTCCTACTCACTAAGGTTTCAAAGAGAACATCATTATGCTTGTTTCCCCTTAAGTGTTCCAAGTCACAGAACTTGGTGTCTTTTAAAAAAAATTTCTCTAAACAGATCTATTTTTCCATTGACGGTAGCTCACAGCAGCAGGACTAAGATCACCATTTACAGGCTGGCTGCTAGCATCCACCTCAATCATCAGTTTGATTACGGATCAGATGCCCTGATTATAAACTCCTCAGGAAGGGGATTTTCTGTGCCCTATACCTTTGCATAATGGCTTCCTAGAGACCAGGGTAACACACTTCCATGTCAAGAAAACAAAGGCACACCAGAACTCTACAAACACAGATTCCAAAGTAATTAAGATGTGCCTAATGTTCTAGGAAGAGTTGGACAGACTAGCTCGATAGCTGTTGAAGGTCTTGTCACTTCTTTTTCTCACAGCCTCAGAAACGAAAGCACAATAAAATGTTTTCAGCAATGTTTACACATTAAACAGGAACTCTCTAGGAATCTATAGAAATATCAAATGTTTTCTTTCAACTTGTTGAGGATCCATTCCAGAGGCACGCACGTCTTTTATTGCCACTTTAAGGTCTTTATACTTCCTATTGGGAATCATACTTCAAGTTACCAAGAAGGTATCAATTGTGTTTATTCCATTATACAGACTGGCAACTGGGCAAAATGTTACACACACACACTCTCCGGTCAGTCTGCTGGCAGAAAAAAATCTGGCATGTGGATAACCTGCATCGCAGATGCAGCCACACACGAGCTGGCTGACCCATCATTCTGGAGCAGCACTGTTTCAGAACCAGCTACACACACAGGTCTCCACTGCAGCTCTGAGACAGCCCAAAAAATAAGCTCTGTACAATCCAAGCTGGCTGGGCTCAAAGCAGAATCTGAACATACAAGGCCGCTTAGTAATTCGGACCAAGTTTCCATACCCAAAGTAATTTGAAAGAATGGAAATGTTATAATCCTCGTTTAGATATAAAAGTAGGGAAAAAAGCGAGTAAATTTCCTCAGGGCAACAACACCAAGACAACGTTGTATTTATGTCATCTCCTTTCCTCAGAAGACAGTTGGAGGAGCATTTCTCATCAGGGCCGTGCTTAAGGAGGCTTCACACTGCTGCCTCCTGTTGTTCATCCTTGATCACTCAAACGGCCGTGTTGTGTGAGCTGCTTCAGGCGTGGAATCTGCCAGCCTCACTCAAACAAGAAAACCAAAACCAAACACCCTAAAAAACCCAAACCAAAAGCCTTTAGTTTGTACCAGCACACCTATGAGGGAAAGGTAAACGCTGAGGTGATGCAGGTAGGGTTATGAAAAGTCCTTCAAATGGCAGCTCCAGACCAACATTTCTACCCAAAACATTATACCGTTATCTCACTTTAAAGGTATTCTTTGTATGCTACATTGACCATAAATATCTGAATTAACTACGGAGCTAATAGGAAGTGAAAGCCAGGAACTCCAGATACGTATTTTAGGCAAGCAGGCCAAAAAAGGAGAACCCAGCTGGGGTTAAACTGCAGCATACTGAAAACATAATTTGAAGATTCGGGAGAAATGGTATCCCTTAAAGCCTCTTACCTTCGTCCAGTATTTTTGCATTCAGATCAGGTAACGTTTCTGCTTTTGCTTGTTCCTGTTGTACTGAAGGCAAGTTACTTTCGGGAGAAGAGAAGGATCCATCCTTGGCGCTGTCGGGCGGGGAACAGCTTCCTACAGACACATGCCTGCATGGCTGCAGTCTCCACAGAACAGCCTCCTTTCCAGCGGGCGGCACAGCCAGAGGGGCAAACTCATGGCAGGCCTGTGCGGTGCAGCCGCGACTCCTCAGCCTCCGAGGAAACTCAACAGCACGGGCTGCGTTCAGCAGGCAACACCAGCGGGAGACCTGCCGAGCCCACACAGCCATCATCCGCCTCAGCACACCATCCTCCTACTGGGAGAAAAGAGGTGCGGAGTGACACAGGCGCTGCCTTCCTCGCCGTAGAGCCGGGAGCGCGAATCCCCTGGGCCTTACGGCAATTCCTCACTACAAAGCACCAGCAGCTGCCTCAAGGCTTTAAACGCGCGACACACGGAGGAGCCGGGTCTGAAGGCCACCGCCCGCCCCA
>VWZT01006325.1:17556-97204 GCA_013397055.1 Pachycephala philippinensis
CGGAGCGCTCCCCGGGCGGGGGCTGCACCGCCGGGCGCCCCGCGCCCCCTGCTCGGCAGGCCTGTTTTGGAGAGCGGGCATCCTCCCCTCCTTTGCAGAGCGGTTCATCCCCGCTGCGTTTCCTGGGAACGTGTTAATCGTTTTGAGGATCAGTGTTGAAGTCTCTACTAAAATGTGTGTTTCAAGGAGTTGCCAAAAATGGGCTTTATTAGGCTATGGAGCAGCCCTGCAGTGACATCAGTCATGTAGATGATTTGCCAGGTGTGCAGTGGACGGGAGTGACTGTTCTGTGGCATCACTTCTGTACCCACACTGTCTGTGGCCAGTCTCAGGTTGGCTCAGGCGCTGGCACGAATGCGCTCAGCCACATCCTTTGCGCACCACAGGGAAAGCTCTGTGGGCATCACCCCTGCAGTCATCCATGGCAATACTGCTGGGAATGGACAGGTTTTTCGCGAGCCTTACTTGAAAGCAAAGGATATAGCAGTGCAGTCTGATGGGTATCTTGCATTTTTTTGAAGTTGTGCATACTTTTTATTGCCTCCTACTGGATGTGAAGATGATTGCATAATCGTCCTTTAGACTAAATTGTGTAGTCTGTAGGCAGCGATTCCTGAGAGGTTTTGGCTAGGTAGTGCAGTGTGTTTTAGGCTCAATTAAACTTTTGTGTCATTGTGTGTACACAATCATGGATTTCAATGATCTTGTGGCTTAAACTCTTACAGTGGTGAATCCCCCCACTTAAAAGTGACCTTAAACCGTTCATTCATGACAACTCTCCATTTGATGTAAGAAAATCATTATTTGTCACTAAGTCTGATACACAGTTCAGTGTGTAATCTTATATTTTATTCCAAGAATCCAAATGTATAATTTCACAGCTGTGAAATAATAGCCAAGCCTGGCTTGAGCTGAGACAGGAGCATAAGGAAAAGTAAAATAGTGTACCTGCAAATGGTCTGAGGTATGCCTTTTCTTGTTTCAACATGTGTATGGCCCCAAGGAAGATACTTTTGGTGAGCACATCCCTTGTTCTACTTGGATCCCTTCTTACCTCCAAAATCAGAGACATATTTCTGTGCTCTGCTACAATGTTTAATTACAGACCTTTGCTGCAAGTGCTCTTCATGCCCTCATTCCCTTGCCTGTTCACTTTTCTCCCTGAAGGGCTAATTTAGGTCAAACTGGTGAGTCACTAAGAGATTCTCATCACGGTGTCATTCTGAAGGATTAGTGGAACTGGTTGCTCACCTTTGGGGAAGGAATTTTGCGATTAATTCTTTCAAGCAAAGGATGAGCCAAGAAGCAATTTTAGCACTATTGAGTCTTCCAGGCCCAAATAAAATTGCTTCACTTTTGGGATGTTTGTTTGGTTTTTTCCAAGAGGATTGCTGGTTTGTCTTTCCATTTGTTTTGCTATCTTTCTAACTGACTTCATCAGTTTCATTTTCTTCCCTCTATCTCTGCTTTGCTTCCTGTGTTTAAATACCAGTTGACTTCTCTTTAACTCTTCTCTATTTCTCCTCTTCTCAGGTTGTGGAAGGCACTCTGATTTTACTTTCTCCCCTCTCCTCCTTCTGCTGTTTTCAACTACTGTAGGAGTTTCATAAATCTCCTGAATGATATCAGAGTGCTGCCTTTGTGCCTTATTTGGGACACTATCCAAACCATATACACTCTTTGAGAAACTGGGGAAGAGGAGATACTTCCCCACATGCTTTTACAGTCTGTGCTCTTAGGTCTGGTCTTTCTGTTTCCATCAGCTTATTGCATTGAGTCTACACTGTTCATTTTTCCACTTCCTGGGCACAAGGCACTGTAGACTTCCCAGTAAGGTGTCACAAGTGATTCTTTGCTTCCCCTGTGCTGTCAGTTGTTCCGTAGCTCTCGTGGTCAGTTTGTTGAGTGGGGGATTTTCTATGATAGATTCATGCTGAGGTTGTGAAGAAAAATTTTTTTTTCAGGAACTTCGCCACAGACAGAGGAAATTCTGTGTTCCTTAAAGTCTTTCTTGTCTCGTCTATAATTGTTTTGTGTCAGAAGTATGTGGAGAGTTCTGAGAAACTTAGAAAATGTTTTTCCCTTGTATGTAGCAAGCCATACATAACATGAAGTCCTCTTTAGGATCACTGAGTGCAGCTGATACTGTCTTTGAGCTGACAGATAAGGGTGAAACTGAACTTCAGATAGCAGTAATCTTCAGGTATGATGATGATGATAATGATAATGATAATAATAATAATAATAATCTTCTAGAACAACAAATGTGTGTTTAATTTTTCTATGTTAAAGTGGGGAATAGAGGGTATTCTGTTCTTTAAAGCACATCCTTCCAGTGGTTCTTACAATGGCTGCAGCTTCCTTGGTTTCCTGCTGAATGAACCAGACACAGGCTCCTCTGCTTCCATCCTGCACCTTGGGGCAAAGGTGTGGAGTGGCTCTAGCTTTCCCTGTCCTCTTTGACCCTGGATTGAGGTGTGGTGTTCTCTGAGCCCAGAGGCAACTAGCAGGAGTGAGTGCTGGAGGGGATATTTTATAGGACACAACAATAGGACTGAGGAGGGTGACAGACCAGTGGCTTCTGATGTGAAGTTGCGGGGGTTTGTGGAAGCAGGGGTAAGACCTATGAGGATGTAGGGCTTTTGTCTTCCATGTCCCTTGATTAATGGACTTGATTACACTGGATTATTGCATATTTAGGTTTGGTTAAGTTTATGGAAGATTTGTTTTCCTCCCTCTCCCACATTCCAAATTTAGTGTCCTAGCTATTTTTCCTCGATTGAGTATTCTTTTTTTCTTTTTTTTTTTTTTTTGTGTGTGTGTAGTGTAATAACTCACTAGTTGATGTTTTTGTAATGTAGTGCTCTGGAGAAGAACAGAAGAGGGATAAAGATTATGCAGTTATTATGCACTTTGTTTTTTATTATTTCTTCTCTAAAAAGCCACAGAATTGAAAAATGCCTTCTTAAAGTGGGTTAAAATTGAGAGAATTTTCATTATCCTCCCACATAAGCATTAGAAGCCTTGGTTTTGCTGCATGAATGCTTGTATTTCAAAATCAGAGTCAACGTTTCTGGGGCTAAGTGAGGAGATGATTTAGCACATTTTATCAATTGCAGCTTGTTGTGATTGCATCTTTCTCTTTGGCATTCCCCAAAATAGTTCTTCCAGGTAAACACTATAATTCTTATACCAGCTAGTGCACAGCAGCAAATTTCTTGCTCCCGCCTGTTCTTACCTGCTTCTGTCAAGAAGATTGGGTGTCTGTCCCTTGTGAAATGTATCTGCAAGCCAAAATGGAATGCCTTGCCACTCACTTGGAATGAAATGCAGTTTAACACTGCAAACATCTTTGTTGATTTTGGGGGGAAGTGGTGCCAACATGACTAGGACAGCTTTCCTGAAGCTGAGTAGCACTTAGAATCCTGATATGCAAAGGTGAGGACCTTTCATCGCACCTGGCGCAGCAATTAAGTGATGTGATCTCAATGTCTTTCACTTCTTTCTTGGCTGTGATGAATTGTTGTGATGCAACTGTAGTTATTTGTTCTATCTAAAAGAAAAAAGAAAATCATCCTCTTGGTGGCAGCCATGGCAGCAGGTTCCCGTGTGTTATTTGCATGTCTTAAAAGAGGGATATGGCTTTGCTGTCTAAGCCATCAGAGCCAGAGGCTCTGGCTAGGAAGAGCAGTGGATGGCGTAAGGCTCTTGGGATTGCCAAGGGAGCCAGAGTTAAGCTCTGGGAGTTGGGGTTTATAGCTGGTATAAACTGTCAGCCTGTGCAGCATGGCTGCTGGAAAATGACTGGTAAGGCTGGACTCAGCTGGTTTTAAAGAAACACTGTGGGGAGTCCCAAAGGCCTGCAGAGAAACCATTTGTGTTTAATGCACTTTTTCCTTCCATATATTTAAACTAACAAGGTGCTTAAATGCCTCACAGTGATGGAAGCCTGCTGTGGAGCTCTTAAGCTCTTAAGGTTCAGTTTTGAGGAAAAGAGAAATAATTTGGCTAAGTGAGAAATATTTTGTAACTGCAGCAAGTATCTAATGTGGAGAGCGGTTATGCTGTCATGGATTCTTTACTGAACTATCCAGAAATGTGACAGATGCTCTTCGGGAAGAGCTTTGTACCTTTAAAGTTGCTGGGATTTTTTTCGTTCTTGTGTTCGGAGTAAATAAAGAGATATACTTAAATGGATAAACTGATCCTAAGTACATGAAAACTACCCAGACAGTAAAACTTTGACTTCAGTTGTAGTGGGTGATACATTATGAAATATTGGCTCTTTATACTATGATAGTGTGAAGTTTGTTTCTGTCTGTATTACTGGAGTATCCAGAAGCTGTCTGCTGGTTAGAAGAGTTGGGTGAGGGTTATTTTGTTAATCTTGCTACCACATTCTACTTGCCTGAGAAGAAAAAGCTCTGTCAAGGTTGCATTGGCATTCCAAATGGAATTCTTAAGTCTCTCTTCTGGCTATAATGTAACAGTAGCACTAATAATACATGATACTGTATTCAGAGCTTTGGCTTAATAGATCTAAAAGCAAATTGATATTTTTCCTTGGGTCTTTTAAGTTGTGCTGTGTCTCTGTTACAGATTCTAAGCCGTATATTAATTATTTCCAAAGACTGATTGTAATCATTATTTCTGCCCTTATCTCAGGCATTTGGCATTGGGAATAGGCAAAGGGAAGTGAAGGATATTGCAAGTAGCACCAAAACAGCAGAGGGAAACCTAGGAATTGCATCCAGGCTTCCAGAGGTTTTAGTTTAGGTCTGTTTGCTGGGTAAAAGTAATTTGATGATGTTTCTATAAACATTAAAGCAGGAAGATTTTTTCTGCTTGCGTTAAACTTGGTCATTGCTTCTACACTGAATTCTAACAATGCTAATGGCATGCGTTTATTAAATATTTAACCCTCTTGTAAGAAAGGGACACACAGAAGTGTAGTGTGAAAATCATTCAGTGCAATTACTATCTTAACTTGTTATATAAAGAGCATGCATATTTCTTACATTTAATTTCCATGTATTCTTTATTTAAATAATATATCTTGAAAGCCTTTGACTTCATCCTTGTAATATACTTTAACACTGTGTTGTCTGTCTCTTTAGGGATGATTCTGTACCAGAGGATAATATTTGGAGGGGTATCCTCTCTGTGATTTTCTTCTTTCTAATCATCAGTGTTCTAGCTTTTCCTAATGGTGAGTAAGGTTTATACAGCTTATACTTCATGTTTTTAAAATGTGAATTTCTCTTTATTGCAACTACATTTACTTTGACTTCTATTTAAATTCCAATTTTCAGTGTATTTTTTCTTTTCTCTTTTGAATTCCTTTATATATTAAGGAACAGTCCAAAAATGGGTTGTAGTCATACTGAGCAGAGATAAGTGTTATTTATAGCTTATTATTTATAGTCTGTATTTAACAAGGAAGTCAAGTTCTGAAAATCAGTGTTCTATTTGCAGATGTGCAGTTGCAGCTCAGATTGCTAAGTAATGATGCTAACAGACCCTTAAATAATGTTTAAGAGGACTTTGCCTCAGTGTGTTTTAACAGAAGTGTAATTCTAAAAATTCTCAGACACAACACCTTACATAAAGCACACTACCAGAAGATAGTGATAGAAATGGTTTAAGCTGCATTACAGTGTAAAAGCACAGTTGCTCAGTAGAAGTTAAAGCTGGACAAAAGTTTTGGTAGTTGTGTGAGGAGCAGACAGTGCAAAAATGTAAGAATGTTTGTGTTGCTTAATTCAGTGGAAGAAATGCTTCTACCTGGTTTGGCTGTTTTGATTTTTTAATTTTTTACTTATTGCTGTCAGCAAAATCCTGATTCTTTGGTCAAGTCTAAACTGTCTCACAATTGGCAGCATTCAGGAAAAAACAGTAATCATGCTCAGGGCAGCTTTGTACTGCAGAGTTGGGATGTGTTTTTGCCATATGTTAAAAATCCTATATTCACACTTCTCACAAAGTGCTGCCTGAAAAACTGAATGCCAGAGAAAAACAAGCTTTATGCATACTGTGGTGAAAGAGTGGTCTGCAGTGTGTGTTGAAAATATTTGTTGAGCCATTTCTTGCTACGTAAATGTACTATTAATCTTTAGATGTTTTCCAGTTTCACCAGACTTACCTCCTCTGCTCTTCATATTAGCTGAGAGGTTTTTAATCTAATAAATCAGTTTCATCACTAGCTGTAAAGTAAATAAAAAGTGACACCGGTAAAGAGCATAGGTGTCTTCCTTCTTGTCAGCCGTATATGATATTCAGTTTGGAAATTTCAGGAGGCCTGTTTGGTAACATTTCTTGTTGGTCTGAAGGCTAAGCACCATCTTTCTTTGTTAACACAGACAAATTTGTATGGGATGTCTTAACTGGGAGCAAGCTGCAGTCTGGAAACCAGGTCAGGACATCCTCGGGTGACACCTGAGATGTGGTGTCTGCTGAACAAACAGCATGCTACTGTTCTGGAAATGACTCCATAAAAACAGTGAAAAAATGTCTTCATGTTACCAATTGACAGCCTCCTTTTTCTGCTCTGAAATCTGCTGTTACTTTTTTTTTTAACAACATAGAGCTCCAGCTTTCAGGTGTATTACATAGTTTGATGAAGAACTGATCCATGCTCATGCCAAGTACTCATATGAGATATACTCAAAAATAAATTCTGTGGTTCTCACTAACTGTCTTCTTTTTGTTTACTGTCTGTAGGACCCTTTACACGTCCCCACCCTGCTATATGGAGGATGGTTTTTGGTAAGTTTGTGTTTCTGACTTTTGCATTGATTTTGCAGGACCTGCCTTTTTAACTTTCTGATGAATGGAATTGTCATGAAACATAATTGTGCATCAAACTTATGTGAATGTCACTTCCCTCCCACTTCTGAGCAGTTGCTTATAATCTATTAGTTATGTTTGGGAATATCGTTGTAGTTCCTCTGTGTCAGGATGGTGTAAATGAAATCACTAAAAAGGGATAATTCGTTCTCATACTCTGTTTTAATTCTGCTTTGTGCTTCCTAATCTCCTTCCCCCACACCTTTCCTACTGTCATCTCTTCCAACCCCAGCTGCTGCATATGCTATCTGACTTCTATATCCAGTTGAGTAGGTGGTTTCTTTTCATTATTGGTAAAAAATGGTATTACTTTATATGTTTATTAAATTGTATCATTGCATAGCTTAACATTTATTAATATTCTTGACATGTATATGTCCATATTCTTATTTCATTACAAGTACCAGTAAATATCAGTCTCATCATAGTTTGAAAAATAATTCTGTTTGCTACAAAACTAACAAAGTGAAATCCTGCTTCTTAAACGTCTGAATTACACAGCAAAATCACAAGGAATTTTATTTTCAAATAATTCAGGGTTCACAGAGCATATGCTAGACTGCACATTTGATTATTTTTAGGCAGACTGAATGTTTCTGTCTCCTGCAACCTTATATCTAAAAATAAGTAGCTTCCCAAAGTAGCTGATTACTCATCTGTTGACATTGAGAGAATACTGCTGATTAGAGAGTACTTGTTAAACAAACCTGCTTCTTGGGAAGTTTGGGAAACACAGGTCCTACTGCTCACTTCCAGTTTCAGCACACGTAAAGTAAAAGGATACTGTCAGAGCTTGACCCCTGTACTTTTGGGAAAAGGCTGCCTGCAAAATCAGGAGCAACATTTTTCCCTGTGTAATTCTGCTTCTTCTGGCATGGTTCATTTATCTGTGCTTCAGTTCTCAGGCCCCTTTGGTAGATGAAGGGCAGGACTGGTGTGTCCTCAGCATTTCCAGATGCACCCTGGCCTGCAGGCTGTGCTTCCTGTAGCAGGGTGACATCTGTTCTCCTGGGAGGGACTGCAGAGGACCATATAGATACTTCCTTCTGAACAAAAGTTGCTTTCTGGCGTATGCTGGGGACTATCAGCATGTGAGTCCTGGTTATAGTTTAAAATGCCTGTTTAGGATTGCTGTAGGTGATCTTGGATGGCAGATCCTAAGTTTATTCATGTTGATCTTTCTGCCTTCCATGACATTGCTGCAGGATACAAGTACGTTTGAGGCTATGGAAATAGTGGTTATACACCTCCTCCAAATGTGGTCTTGGGTATCTGTGAACTTGTGACTAATGTAAAGACACGTTCCCAACAACAGCTTCAGCTACCCACAGATCTGCACCTAGGACTCAATGTATTACAAGTTTTTCTTTTTTTAAAAAAGATCCTGATTCAGACAGGGAAGAGAGAACTGGTACTCCCAAATGCAATAGTGTTTAATAATTTATAACGGTGCGAAAATAAATAGTAATCCTATTTATCTCTAAAAGGTTTAAGCATCAAATTTTCCAACTCACAGAAGTAACTCACTGATCTTTATGTTGAAATCTGCGTAAAGGCTTGGGGACTTGCATTAGTGAGACCAAGAATACTTAAAGCACAGGGACAGAGCTAATGCAATCCTGGATCCTAATGTATGTCTTACTAAGGACCTTCCTGATCACAGCCTTGTACTACACATGTCTAAACTGATTAGACTGATATTGTTATGATTGGGTTCATGCAGTCGAGCGTGAATTGTATCACTAGTCGCAGGAGGGGATACGAAGGGCTGAGTGCTCAGGCATTGCCATCTGACTGGTGTCTCCTCAGCTTTTCTGCATGTAGGTGCTGCATATAGGAATTCATTTGTAGGACAACTGTTTGAAAGCAGCTTTTTGGATTCTGTGTTCCAAGCAGTTTTGTGAGTGAACATGATTTTAAAACAGAATCTTTTTGCAGGTCTCAGTGTGCTCTATTTTCTGTTCCTGGTGTTCGTGCTCTTTCTTAACTTCGAGCAGGTAAAAGCAGTGATGTACTGGCTGGACCCTAATCTTCGATATGCCACAAGGGAAGCAGATATTATGGTATGTATCCATGCACTTTATTGTACATACTTCAGGCATGTTTTACACGAGTGGGAAGGGATAAATCTGAATTTGCTGGCATAAGCAGTGCAAATTTGTTCCTATATTTGACAGAGTCAAAAAGTGCTTTGTGTCAACTACAATTTATTTACATTAAAATCAGCTGATGTGAAAAACAGTCTTCTCAGTATTTTTTTTTCTAATGTAGATGTTTGGATGAGTATGCAATATGATATATGTTTGCAGTGGGGTGGCTTTGGATTCCTTTTGGTAATATATATGAGCAGGAATACTGAAAACAGACTTAGCAAGGTAGTATCTGAATGAAGCCTGTATCTGTGTGTCCCAGATCAGCTTTTTTGATGCCACAATGCTGCACTCAAAGAACTTTGGTCTTGCCTTGTTGCTCTGAGCTTAGTACATTACTGTCATGCTGTGGAGCTTGTGGAACATGTGTATGTATGGCAACTACAGGACTCTGCTCCCTTCCAGTCAGTCAGCTGAGCACTGATGCTGTTACCATTGGGAAATTATTTCCATAGACCATAATCTGGAATGGCATAGAAAGCCAGGCTTGTTCTTCTGCTTACTGAGCAGCTTGCAAAGAGTTTTCCATACAGAGAACATTGCCCTTTAGGTGGAGACATGAACACAGAGAGCTGAGGTTGTAAAAGGAGGCCTGGGAGAAGGGTGTGAGTTTTATAGGGAGGCAGACAGAACACTGTGAGCAGCTGGGCACCAAGCAGAAGAGGGTTACTGCATGTGGAGGCAAGAGTTGCCAATCTTGCCCTCCTCACTATTGCATCAAATTACTCCTCACCACCTGACCAACATGCTCCCTTGACCTTGGGTTTGTGCATCTGTCCACCATGGTCACCTGTTGTATAGTGCTCGTATAGGGCTCATTCCTCATGAGTAGGGAAATTCAGTGGTTGTCTTTCACACGTGGCAATTTACTGCTTATGCAAACCAGTGCACAGCACCTTATCAGCAGTGGCTGCAAACTCCTGCCCTGTAGCACATGGGGGAATGGAAATCTTAAGCAGTAAGCTTACATTAGTTGATTGATAGTGAGGGCTGCGTGCAGCCTCCTTGCCTGGAAAACTGGATGCCTCAGGAACTGCACCTCAGCCTGTCATCAGTATGTGTTGTGCAACTCCAGCATGAGGAGTAGGGCTGTGACTGGGTTGTACAGGAACCACATGTGGTGGTGGAGAGGTGTGGGCAGCCTGCTCTTAGGATCAGGGGAGGACATGTGGCTGAATGGAGCCCCAGCATGGGCGTCAGTGGTGTTGCTGAGCAACAAAAGGGAGCTGGGACAAGGAATCTGTTGGTTTGTCAAATTCACCTGGCTCTCCTGTCATTTAAGTTAGAAATAGATTCTAACTAGAGGAGGACTAGTATTACTACTGGTACTGAACCACAGTACAGCAGATTCCCTGACTGTAGCAGTCAGTGCAAACTTGCCCTGGTCTGCTTTGCAATCCTGACATTGTCATTTAAAGATGGAGTAAATTTTTAAAGTTCAGCTATAATGAAGGCTGCAGCTTGGTCGCTTGCTCAGGACTGACAAAGTTGCTTGGGTATAAAAAGAAGTTCAACACATTTCACTGTATGGCTGGCAGAACTGCATCTGGAAAGATGAGATAGGGAGGGAAAAGCCCCAGTAAAAATAAAATCAAAAACGCAAGAGCTCTGGAAAAAACCTTACTTTTGGAGTAGCCTCATTGTGTTCGCTCATCGTAGGTATTGTGGTGTAGCAAGGAGCCTGCACCTTCTGTGGTGCCTTCTGTGCTTCTCATGCTGGCAAATGAGCCAGTTTCGGTTCTCTTGGTGCACTAAAGCTTGCAGGTTTGCCATCCTTAGAACAGGTGGTGCACCTTTCTCTGACCAGCAGCACAGGCAGGCACGAGAAAGCACCAGCAGTAAGGGTTACCTGTAGTAACTTATACAACCCCTAATTGTCATCCCATAGTGGGACTTAGCTGCCTGCTGATAGAAGGATTTGTATGAAATTGTGTGTTCTTCTCTTCATGGTGGCCAGGATTTAAATCTTTCTCTGCTGTCTCCTTTTCAACTTGATCAGTGTTCATTTGTGTAATTCAATTTATTCATTGTGGTCTGATAGAGAATTCTTGGTTCAACAGCACTGAGCAGTGTTGTGTTGTCACCTGCAGGTGGCAATGTGTATTTTAGGAGGATTGAAGAGCAGAGATTTTTTTAACTGTGTGTTTCCTATTAGGAATAGTTCAGTCTGTGCCCCGTGACAAGACAGAATGCCACAGTTGCAGCCTCCTGATGGCATACAAATTCTTTTTCTTGTTGGGCAGTGATTTCCAGCACTTGCTGTGCAACATGTTAAGAGAACCCAGTTCCTTTGTCATTGGTGACTAGAATATTAATTAATATTCTTAAGGAATCTGCTGCTCGTCTGTGACAAGTTCCCTTTGATTTTTTCCTAAATCTTTTTTTCAATCCAGGCCTGTGACTGAACATCCTCAATATGAATGGGTTCTGGGAAACTTCTTTCATGAGGAAAATAAGACACAAAAGATACTCAAGTAAACATTGACATGAGCAACATTACATCAGAAACTGGGGAGGATTAGGCACTGATTAGCCACTGATGAGCCACATCTGAATACCAGGCAGCATGAATATGGGGAAAGGTGGTTATTTCAGATAAAGACTCCAAAGAAAGGCAAATAATTATTTTCTGGAGTATTGTTTGCTGGTTTTGTTGTTACTGATTTTATTGTTTTTGTTGGTTCTCTGTCAGTTAGGAAATACATGCTTCCTCAGGCTCCAAGGTCTATTCTATTTCCCTTTAAATTAGAGCTGTACCGTGATGGCACTGTGTCTTAATACTGGAAGTTTTCTGCCAGAGTTTAGAAGGATAAGAACATGAAATAATGCTTATTTTAATACGCTTACAATTCCAGGCTTGTTGCACTTTCTGAAGTTGTGTGTTGATGGAGTAACTTTGTTGTGGGTTTTTTTCTTTTCATAACAGGAGTATGCAGTGAACTGTCATGTTATCACCTGGGAGAGAATCCTCAGCCACTTTGATATATTTGCTTTTGGACATTTCTGGGGCTGGGCTATGAAGGCTTTGCTGATCCGCAGCTATGGGCTGTGCTGGACTATTAGCATCACCTGGGAGCTCACTGAGGTAGGCCACCCTTTTATCTTAATTATTGGCAAAGGTGTGAGGTGTGAATTGTTCTTGGGGGAGGTGTGAATGTTACTAGAAGGATGACTCTAGTTCTCAGTATAGATTTACATTTTAAGTCTTATAAACCAGATGCTGAGTAATTGATGCAGTTGAATTAGCAGACAACAGCAAGCTGGGTTTTAGGTAAGTGATTTATTACTTCTTGAATAGAAAAGAAGTCTAGGCCAGCCTATTTGTGCCATTCATAATTTATTTTTCTGCTGTTACGGGGATCATGCTGCTTTTCTACTTCACTTATTTCCTGATTCAGAGGAACTGAATCCTTTTTCAATTCTTTTTTTTCCTGTTCTCCTTTTTCACCTTACAATATCTGTGATCTACTGTCATGGTCCCTTTACCTCACATACGACAGTATCACACATTGTGTATAGTCATGCATAACATACAAGTGAAATGGAATTGAGGGATCTTCTTGATATAAACACCTGAACTTAGTCTTTAAAATCAGTTTTCTGTAAAGCTTGCTGTCTTGAGAATGCTTGGCTTATCTGACAAAGCATTTATAATTCAGAAACATAGATAAGGATTTATTAGTCTAAAATTAAACTTTTGGGTTTGAAAATCCTGGTGCTATGAGTTCCTCTTCAAGACATGTTTTTGTTCTGTGGCATTGAAGGATACTGTGTTGCTTAAGATTGCTTAAGATAGGGATTTCACAAGTACCCATTCACAAAAAACACCTTAGCTAGATATTATACTAATTTTTTTCCTCTGCAAAAGAATATATTTGGATTTGTTTCACTCATACTCTCATTGTTCATCTCATAACCCTCGTCTTCAGTTTGACACGGCATCAGGTGTCTTGCAGTCCCCTTGTTGAAAGGCGTATTTTTGGAACAGACAATGTGTTGGACAAGGTTCAACATACAGATATCACCACTCAAATGGATTTTTGATGAATTAGATAATTCAGGAGAGTAATTAGAAACCTCCAGAAGTTACCAGGGCAGTTAGATAGGGATTTAGCTGAGCATCTCCTATTAGCATTAATGGATTTCAGCTGCCTCCATGTTCTGAAATGGGAAACTTGGCTCATGCTCCATTTTGTTGGGTTAAAGTTGGGATGCAGGCAGACAGACCTTGGTCTTTCATTCTGAGAAAGCAGCTAGAGAACTTTAGAGACTGTTGGGCAAACACCTGTGCTCTGGGTTTTGCTGCCTTTTTATCTGTAACTTCTGGTGTCTTTGCCTGGATCTGACTGACATTTGTAGGCTATCGTCCCTCTCAGGTTAAATTAATTAAAAAGATGAAAGGGAAACTTTAGCTGGATAATGAACAACACTGTATCACTTGGGTCTTGAAGAGAAATTCAAATTTTCTTTTTTGAAAAGATTGAAATTCACATAGCTTTGTCAAAGAAAAACAAGTGGGTTTGATACACTTTTTCAAGAGTTTTCAAAGGAATTGTTGTTGCCAGCATTAGTCACTGTAATGTACTATAAATGGGCCAACATTCACTCTTGTTGTATACAGAAAACATTCTTCTTGTTCCTTTTCTTAAATCTGATTTTTTCAATACTTCATGCTTACATCTCTTAACAAAAGATACTTTATTACGAAATCATACCAATAATCTTCCACAGCCACGGTGTATGTACATTAACTGACAAGAATTGTACTGTTTTTGTGGAGATACATTCTTTAGTTTGCTGTGTGTTCTGTTAATTATCTCCTTGAGTATTGCAGAGGGACTGCTTAACACATGGCTGTCTTGATTTCCTGTCCATAGGTAACTTTTCCAGTCTATTTTTTGGATTGCAGTGTTTTTTCTCATAGAAAAAGAGAATAAAATTATTTTTTCTTAAAGGAGAAAGAGAGGCACTGAATCCATTTCTAGCTCTTGGTAAAATATGTTTATATCTTGCTTTAACTCTGGTCAGTTGTTCCTCTCACTCCATCAGTAGAGTGGAATGTCCTCTTAAATTCTTGAGTCATTCTGTATCAAGTATAGCAGCAAAGCTTGCTGAAATCTTGTCTGAAATGTTGTTGAACTCTTAATCTTTTTACAGTCACTAAATTTCCTGAAAATAATAAATGGAAGTGTTTTGAAACAGTCTTAAGTCCTGAGTACCATCATGCTTTAGTACTGACAGCTGTTACAAATGCATCCATTTTACTTGCTGAATCTTGTTGCTGGTTTGGAAACATACTACTTAAAACTATTCAGCAAAATGAAACAAAGATTCTCTTAATTTTATTTTTTTAAATCACAAACCACCTTATTTCCTCCAAGAAACGCAGTAGTTCTGCTTGTTTCATACATTTCTATTAATGTTTTGTGTATCATCTTTGAGAAGCCAACAGCTGATGATATCCTGATACACAGCATAGCCTCAACAGGAAACAGTGAGAAGGAGACTTCTGATGTCTTGTGTGGTTCTGTCCAAGGCCTTCTGAAATTAATGGGAGGATATCCATCAAATTTCAGTGGCTGTGGCTCATGTCTTTGAAATATACTGTGTACTGAAAAGCTGATTTTTGAATGTATACTTAAAAAGTGAATTTATATGAATTCTGTGCTGTTCCTCACCCAGAATCTTTTTGCTGTATTCCATAGCTCTTCTTCATGCACCTTCTGCCTAATTTTGCTGAATGCTGGTGGGATCAAGTCATTTTGGACATCCTGCTTTGTAACGGGGGTGGCATCTGGTTGGGCATGGTAGTTTGTCGTTTCTTGGAGATGAGGACCTATCACTGGGCAAGCTTCAAGTAGGTCTAAATTAAAGCTTGATAAACATTGTTTTGCATGTATAAAAATAGCATGGAATCTGCCTGTGCTAACAGTGCTGTAATTTTATTCTAAATGTTAAATGTCAATCTCATAGTAATGTTCCTGTATAGCATATGTTTGTAAATATGACTGTATATATGATTTTCTTTTGCAATTTTAAGTGACAAGCATTGATGCCAACGGACAACACAAAATAGTAAAGCAATTTGCATTTTCAGTTTATTTTGTATACATAAAACTTTGAGGAAGTCAGGGAGCAAAACAAATTGTGATGGCTTTCTCATCATACATTTTTAAACTAGATTTGGGCTCACCTTGGTGAGGCATTAGTGTGGCAATCTGTCAGCACTAGTTGTAATTGCAGGAGGGGCATGGGGCTGATTGTACTTGTGCTGTGAATTGCCTTACTTCATTGCTGACCCTCTAAAATAAATGGAGTACTTGTGAAATAAAGAGGCATTTGTTGTGTAAAAGGGCAACAGCTTGTGACCTAGTAAGTGTCAGTTCCTAGCTGTCCAGGTGTGGTTTCTTCCATAGCTTTTGCCCCTCTCCTGCCTTCTTCCCTGCTGGTTGGTAGCAAGCATGCTCATCTGCCCATTACCAATGGTACAGATGAAACGGGATCAAGTGCAGTGAATTGCCTTGAGAGATGGAAATTGACTTCCAAATTTGTACCTTATGTGAATTTCTGTACTTTCTTTTTTTACTCACAAATTTGTTAATTACTCTAAGAACCATCCAGCCTTCAGTCTGAATTCAGTTTTCCTGCATTTCTATCAGAGTTGATGGTCCTTCTGTTTTTAGAGAATTCACTGAAAGTTGAAACAGCAGGCTATCTATGGCACTAGTCTTTACTGTCTTTGTGGAATAATTTTCCTCATGTTCTTTTAAATGGGTGAGTAGATTTTTCTGACCTTCAACATGAAGGTGCTGCAAAAATGAGCTTTTGCTTGTGCCGTTTTAATTTCTTTTTCTTTTTTTTTTTTTTCCATTTAATATATAGAGATCTTACCGTTTAGAAGATTCTCCCTAACCTAAGATTTAGAAGAACACAAATACTGGAAATGTCAAATCTGAGTCTTTTTTTGTCCAGAAGGGCCAGAGAAATAACAGGGTGAAAACTGACTTCTAGTCCTGTTAGTCTTCCTTCAGAAAAGGAAGCTCTAAGTTTTTCTTAAATTCCCTGTCCTTGGATGCTGTTGCTCATCTGAATTAGTATTATCTAAAGCAAGAATCAGTAATACACGTCAGATGAGCCTCCATTAAAATCCCCCCTCAAAATGGAATTTAAATGCTTTCTGGCTTTTAACAGTGCTATCACACCTCTCCAGGAGGTCCACATGCATCTAATACCAGAACAGCTGGGGTTATGTGTGCTGGAAGTGTAGTATTAAATTTGTGGAACCAGCCCCTTATACAATTAATGAATAATGAATCTGACAGATTCTTGAAGGATTGATGTCAGAGAGCTCTAGAACAAGGAGTGTTTGGGGTAAGAGCAGTGGCAACATAGACTAGGAAGAAATAACCTCTAAATTTTCCAAGGAGGTTGCAGAATTGCTGTCCTTGTTTCTTTGTGAAGAGAATGATAAATGTGTTTTGTAGTTACTGAGTTACAGACTGAGGATAGAGAAGGGTGGACTTTTATAGCAGAATATGCACCTTGGCTGAAATGCTTAACAGATTATTTTTCTGAATTCCCCCTTGCATGGCATATAGTTGTGTCTGTGAAGATCTCTGCTGGTGATCAAAAAAAGTGATTGTTCAGAAACATCAGTAACAGGGCTGTTGCCTTTTTGTTTTTTCTTTCTCTCATATTCATTGTATTTACTCCAGCCATTATTTTTTTCCAGGGACATTCACACAACCACAGGGAAAATCAAAAGAGCTGTATTACAGTTCACCCCAGCCAGCTGGACCTATGTCCGCTGGTTTGACCCAAAGTCTTCATTTCAGAGAGTGGCAGGAATCTACCTTTTCATGATCATTTGGCAGGTAAGAAATAAATCCTGTGAAATCAAAGCTGCCATCAGCTCAGTTACTTGTTGGCTATGTTAGACTGAAAAATATTCTAATGCAATGTATGTCTGTTACTGAAATACACAGTTAAATGAATTGATAATGCAGAATTGGTTAGGGCACTTTCACAGGAGTTACATGGTAGTTCAGGAGCGTAATTACAGAATCTGTGGAAAAAGCCAAATGTTACAGATTACTATATTGGCTTTTTGCAAGTGATGGATTTAAAAACTGCTGGACAGTGGGGGTTTGGGATAGTGAAATTTTAAGGTATTTTGAGTTTGTTGTGTTGATGTGGGGGGGGTTGTTTGTTTGGTTTGTGTGGAGGGTGGTTTTTTGTTTGTTTGCCCTTGGTCTTTTTGGATTTTTTTTCCTTTCCCATTGACTGTTGAATGGATCAGTGATACTCAGCATACTGTCATTGATCCAGCAAGACTATAATATGTCACAAATGCTTTGATAACTTAAAACTAAAGCTTTTGTGAATTTTTTTTTAATTTCTTAATTTATTTTTTTAAAGGAAAACCATAAATATTTGATATAGTTTATGGAGGTTTTTTATTTTTAATATACGATCTCTTCTGCTTCTCTCCCAAAATTACCTTGGTCTTTCATACCTGATTTAGGATATGCAAGTTATCAGAAGACCTCTATAGTGTGAATTAGTGTCTGGTCCCTTAATGAGTTTCTGGAAAGAGAGTAAATACTTTGATAGAGGTGTCTAGGGGAGAATTCTTTGTTTTACTTGTATATTTCTTGCTTGTCCTAGAGCAGGAATTACTCTTTAAATGTTCAATCTTACCAGCAGACTATAGTAGAACATAAATAGATTTCTTTCTATGTTTTTGTTTCCATATTAATCTTTGTACATTTTCTGTACGAACTCATTAGGAGTTATTTATATAAATTGAACACTATTAACTAGTTTTTTTTTTTAAATCCAGCTAACTGAGTTGAACACATTCTTTTTGAAACATATCTTTGTGTTCCAAGCAAGCCACCCTTTAAGCTGGGGGAGAATTCTCTTCATAGGAATCATTACAGCACCCACTGTAAGGTAATTTTTTTGCTTTGGTGTTTTTTTTCAGTTTAAAGTAATGTAACTTCTAGACATCTAAGAACTACATATAGTTTGTGAAAAAGTATGGCACGTTTCACAAAATGTATGCTTTTGCCACCATGGAATGCAAAGCAATCATCTCTTTTCAGTAAAATGTATTTCCTGACAAATAAACTGATGAGGTAAAATGTGCATAAACAACTGTGTTGCCATAGGGACGCAGAACCAGTCTGCTCCTTCTCCTGTTTCTGTAGCATCTCCCTGTTTTGTGAGTTAGCTGCATATGTTATCCTCGAGGACTGCGTATGAAAGTATTCAAATTAATGAGTCAGGTGCTACCAAAAATGTAGATGAGGAAAAATAGAGCTGTCGGTTTTTCTAACAGCTCCTTATTCTGTTTGTCTACAGGAAATATTAGCATGTTGTAAGAAAAGATCAGGCAGTAGTTTATTGTGAGAACAGAACAGTATGTATGCAGCATTAACAGCTGTATAGGAACATGAATCTGCTTTTGGTCTTGCATGCGATTTTACTTTGTTAGCAAAGTCCCTTAATTTTCTTTTTTTTTCCCATTACATAATTTGAGGTAGACAGAATGCACACAGATCTGAAATTAGAAGCAGAGAATTCCCCATTCATGTAAAAAGTGATGTTACCTTGGACAGTTAAATGGCAGCCATGAATTGGTTTATTCCTCAAATACTGTTGTTAGTGTCTTAAGTGTCTTATATGCAGTGATTTCACACTGTTAATTAAATCACACTGAACACCCTGTGAGCTCTTGTATAGGTGGACTTCTGTAGCACTTGCACACCTGTAGAAGTCTTTATTTTTGGCCATCCTTGTATTGTTGGAGTAATAACACTTGTCTTCCCCATCTGTCAGTGGAAATCAGAAGCTGAGAACGAGAACTTTGATTCCACTTCTTTGGAATTCCCCTCTAAATTCTTAAATGTCTGGAGCATAGAGAACAGAGCAGAATGGTCTCCATACTGTTTTCAAAATAGTGAAAAATTCTACTGTTCTTGAGAGAAAAATATGTCAGTGGTTAGACCATTCAAACAGGATATGGAATAGCCATATTCTTTCAAGATTCAAATCCACATTTCTCAAGAAAATGTAGTTTTTAATAAAAGAAAGACAAAATGTGGAAAAAAATTAGGGATTCTCCTAATTCTTTTGAAGCTGTTGCAGTTTGCCTGTAGAAACTGGAGACTCAGTGGAGAGGCAGAAGACAAATGTTGCTAGCTTACTAGTTTGGGTACTTTCCCAGTCCTTGCTCTCAGGATTGTTTTCTGTGTTATCTCAAGCTATTTGATATATGTGATAATCTGTCCTACTAGAATTGAAGCCATCTGGTAGACATCCAGAATGATTGCATGTGAAGTTAACCATCAGCACTTCATTTTCACTATAGATTCATCTGTAACACAAAGTTGTTTTCTAACTGTAAATATTCTGGGAACTTGCAACTTCACTGAATAATTTTCTTGCTTCCCTTCTCAGGCAATACTATGCTTACCTCACAGACACACAGTGCAAGAGGGTGGGAACTCAGTGCTGGGTGTTCGGGTAAGTGTTCTTGCTGCACTTCTGAAGCACTTGGCCAAGTGTTAAGTATGGGTCCAGCACAGGAACAGGCAGTTCCCATGAAGCCAGTCTTTGTCTTGTTTTGGTTTTGCAAGTTCAGAGGAAAAGAAAATTCAGAATTTGGAGGTAGAACATGGGAAGCGGTGGAATGAGTAAGGACAACAGAAGGAAGAACTAGGAACTGCTGAATAAAGCTAGGCTCCTTCAAAGTAGCATTGGCCTTTCTGCCCATATTTTCAGTCAGGTGAGAAGGACAAAGCTTTTGCCTCTACAGCCTGCCTTTGCTTGATTGTTGTGAGAATAATGTTTCCCTGTCTGCCAAGGTGGGCATTGCTGCTGTTAGCAGCATCACAGCAGAGGACAGTGAAACAAACCACAGTTATCCACTATTTCTATGAGTGTACTATGAGCAATGGTGACCTTGGCTGCAGTCTCTTTGTCTCTTAGAGGACACCTTTAAATGAAGAGTTTGCATGGTTGCTTCTGAAAAATTGTTAAGGATTACAGAACCCATCATCCTTGGTTCAAAGCTCTCACTGAACAAGTTAATGTCATGTGTGTCAATAAATAGATACCCAAATATGTCTGTACCATCACCTAACAAGAACTGCGATAGAACATCCACCCACAGTCTGATGTAATAGTGGGAAATGTGAATGGAATAAGTGTTCTCTTCCTACTGCTTACTTCTGTAATCTGCTAGAAAAAACATAACATCACTAGGAGTTCCTGTTGGTTGCTGGAAAAGAGGAACTTTTCCAGTAATTTTAACTATCTAGAATATAATTTCTGAAGCGATTAAAAGAAGTATATAGAATATTCATATCTGTGGTAACCAAGACAGTTCTAAAGGCACAAGTGGAATTTTTAACAGCCTAACTATGGGTATAATTAAAATTAGTGCCTTTCATTTGTATGAAACTTCCTTTTCAACTTGACATATACTATTGCATCACTCTTGATAGAGGTACAGTAGGTGATGTAAGGCATGAATAAGGCCAATGCAACAGCCCTGCTGAAATTGCACTATTTTCATTAAGATGAAGCCATTCTAAAAGGAATATGTTAGGATGTTACAAGACCATTTTGACTGAATGAAAACATAGCATATTTAGTTCTATGGAGTACTCTCATCACCCTTCAGTAGGACACTAACACCTTTCACTGTTAGCATCCTTCTTTCTCTTGATTTACTACTTCATAAACTGTAATAGCTGTCCTATTGTAAAAGGTGCTTAACCCAAGTATTCTTGACAGGAATAACAGAAAGAATGTATAAATGCAGGTCAAACAGCTGTATTTTTTTGAGTCCTTATTGAAAATAGTCTACTGTTTCGTTTATACCTCTGAGTATATCATAACCCTATGATATGTTTGTTACCTGATGGTGCTCTTTTTCCTCCCACTCCTGTAGTTTGGTTTAATTATTTTTTACTCTGCAGCTGGATCAGTAAGAATAATACAAAACCAAGAAAGAAAAATAGTTGGTGACCCAAGAGAGTAATACTGCTCTCAATTTTTTGCTAATAAGCATCTCATTAATTTGTATATTGGTCAGTTGGGTGTTACTTCCACAATCTTAAGTTTTCGCCCCACTCGTCATTAAATAGTACAGTCACATTAAATAGTACAGGGAAAGCTGTAATTTATTACTTGCACCAGGACCATCTCTGCAATACCAGTGGTTTAGTCAAGCACACATCTTTCCTCCCTCTTTCATGGGGGAAACTGAGTCTTCTCTGAAAGGCAGTAGTGCCATTTTTGTGAACCAGTTATGGAGAGTGCTGGTAGGGAATGTGTCCTGCAGTGTCAAGTTTAGGACACTGGATCATTTGACCTGATGTTAAGTGTGTCCACACGTAGGTGAGGAGGAGTTTTCATGCATTGCTAAGATGTACAACCTTAAAGTCTCTATTAGAACAAGCTAAAAGTATTAGACTTTAATGGTGTTTTTCATTATTTGCTTCATATTGAGATGAGTCAGTTTTCTACACTTTTACTGCATGTTTTTAGTGTCATATTTCTACACTTGTATTGTTAAACATATGGAATTTTCTCTTCAGGACCTATACAACCTAAATTTATTTCCATGGCAGACAATAAAAACTTTGGATTCATAAACAAGTGGTAGACAAGCCTTCATAGCTCTGAACCTGAAAAGATGTAAACACCTGGTAACAGGGAGAGAGATGGAGATACTTTTTTAATTCTTTCAATGTTAGAGAGGAAAGTAAAAAATGCATTTTTTTCCTCTCACATTTCTCCCCAAATCCTCTGAGTTTACAGATAAACTAGAGCAAATGCATGGATTCTCAGAGAATTTGAAATGTTGTTTCATACAAATTTTCTCATATGTGAAAATATGGGAAATACATGTGAAGCAAACAAAGTAGACAATTTAGCATTGTAGTAAATTTACATCTAGTAGTGAAATAAACAAAGGACAGTTCTAGTTCATCCAGCAAGGGAGTCTGTAGGATGTTCAGCAAGGCAAAGAAATTTATATCTGGTGAGAGCTGAAGCACAGTGGTAGGCACAAACGAAGATTCTCTGCTATTGGCACACACTCCTTTTGTTCCCTGGAGCCCCATGGAACAGTGAACTGCCAGTCAATCACTTTTTGTGTGCTGTTTATGCTGAAAAAAGTATAGAAAGAAAAAGACATTTTTAGAAGAATTTCAGTTAATGGTGGTGTCAGAGAGGTGTGTGCTCACTAGAGGGTAGTGCTTGTTTAGAGTTGACAGTCTGGGGTCTGAATTGTGAACCTGTGAGTTAAATCCTTAGTGTTTTTAATCACTCTCCCCTCTGCTTTCATTTACCCACAGGGTAATTGCCTTCCTCGAAGCTATTGTGTGCATAAAGTTTGGACAAGATCTTTTTTCCAAAACACAAATACTGTATGTAGTGTTTTGGCTTCTCTGTGTGGTAAGTGAGATTTCTCATGTGAAACATAAAGCATGACAAAAGCATTGAAAGCATCTAAATAGCTTCCTCTCTGGAACATTGGCACCAGGGGATCACTGTGGGGGAATGCTGGTAAAGAGCTTTGTGCACGTCCTAGGAAAAGCAAATGCTAGATTTCTTAGAACTCACTTTGAGGGGACTAGGATAACTTTTTTTCCTCATTTCTTGACATAGCAGATTCCATTGTTGTTTAACAATGGAACAAACACTAGTTATAGGGTGCTTTATCTTTATGAGAGATGATGTCAGTTCAATTGAGCCTGACTTTGGTGGAGCTTGCTGTAGTGCCTGCTGGAAATGAACAGGAGTTAATGGATAGTGTTAATAAAGCAATGCATGTTGTGCCACACTGAAGTCTTACAACTACATAAACAACCCTCATTTATCAAGCAAATCATTCTCACTAAGCCTGTAACTTTCTGTACTTCAGTGTGATTACTGCAAATGCAGCATGAAATGCCCATTTTATAACAGTAAATAGACGTTTCTCTTGCCAGACTTGTACCTCTGATGCCAAACACATTTTTCATGGTCAGTGAAAAATAAGGCATTTATAATGGGTTGACAGATAAATACTTTTCCCTTCTAATTGGGAACACAGTTTGAACAGGTGATGGGGAGTTAGAATTTATTGTTCTCTTGTTTAGCATGATTATTTTATTCCTGAAACTTCAGAGGAGAAAAGTATTGAATTGCTTCTGAGATCAGAGCACCACAAAACCAAGTATGTAATGTAGCCTGAAGCATGGGGCAGGGAGAAAGAGAATGTGATTTTCTCCCAGGCTGGTTGTTCCTGATAATATACCTACAAGTGCCTACCAACTGCCTTTGTATGATGACTGTGCAGAGTGTGGACAGAAATCCTGCTGGTACTGTTTCCTGTGGGTAATCTGGATGTATTTTCCTGCTCCCATTGGGAATTGTTCTGCATACCCCATGGTGGCAGGATCTGTGTGTAGCTTGAAGTTGATGCACGTGTATTACTCATCCTGACAAAAGATGCAGGGAGAAACAGCATGAAAATCTAAATGCAGTATCTCCAGTGACTCTGAGACCTTGAATCCGCAAGGAATTTGGAAAAAGTTTTACAGATATTTTTATTGTTGTTGTTCTTTTTCTTCTCCTTCCCTGTTTAGGCCTTTACAACTTTCCTGTGTTTATATGGTATGGTTTGGTACGCAGAGTACTATGGCTACCGAGAAAAGGTACGTATATAAAAGAAGCCTGGTTTTGTTTTATTCCAGAATTAAAACTCCAAAGCTCCTAGATACTGTAATTCTTTACCAGAGCTAGCATAAATGGGGATAAGGGGGGGATGGTCTGGAGTGTAACTGAAGTCAATAGAAAGAACTCTGAATTCAGCAGGCCTTGGACAGATCCCAAATTACACTGTGGTTTCTAAAGAATGCTGTCCTCTTAGTTACTCAAAATGAGGCTGTAATTTTAGCAAAGCCTTCAAGGATGAATGGTTAGCTAATGTTCCCATTGTACAGGTGGAATGCTAGGGGAATATTAAGAATACTTGGTTACACAACAGATCACATGGCAAGTGGTGAGTTCTTATTGTATCATTTATGTGGTGCCTTCTAACTAGGAAGGGAAAAGTCCCAAGTGCTGTCTGAATGTTTCATGAGGACTTCTGCCACAGTTTATAAGTCCAGTTGCAAATGGGAGGAGTACTGATAACAAGAACCACCAACATCCCAATGACATGTGTCTTTGTTTTTGCAGACCTTATCAGAAAGTGAAGACAGTCCATACAGTCCAGATGCTTCCTGGCTTCATTCTAAATTCAGCAGAGGTATTGATACTTCTGTAGTTATATTCCTGAAATGGTATCATTAAGGCTCAGCACTAGAAAATGAGGCTTGAGAAACTTACCTGGTTTCAGTGGACTTGTTTTAACTTCCCTGCAGGAGCAATGCAGATAAATCGTCTGCAAAGCTATTTTGCTTCACTGCCTTTTTAAAATTCTGATCCTTGGAAATGTATTTATATTTTAATGTGTCAACTGATTTTTTTCTCCTGTTCCTCCAGGCCATTATTGTAGGTGTAGGTGCATTTCATAACTGTTACGGACAGGTTTTGTCTCTGAACATTGCATGTTTGATTTGAAACACGTGAATGTGAACTGTACTTTTATTTCTTCTTGTGAAGAAATAGTCAGCAATGTGCCCTGGAGCTTCTGTTCTTACTGACAGTTGCCTTGTCAGTGCAGTGCTGTGGTCATAAGCAGCTTTCTCTGCACTAAGCAAAGGCAGCTTCTTTCTGACTTCTTTTTCCTACACTAGAGGTCACTTATCTGCCTCCTTCATTGGCTTTTTGGTGTGGTCTTGCTTATTGAACAAATACCAACAATTCACACGTGGATGTTATCTGTCAGAGTTTATGTTCCAGGTGTTTGTATAATTAAAAATATTTCTGTTTTATCATATACTTGAAAAGCACCTACACCAGATCTTCTTTATATTTCATACATGATTTTTCTGGATGTTTATTCTCAGTTTAGTAAATCTGTGGACTTTTATATTTTGGGGAAAAATCATTTGCCCTCAGAATGTTTTTCCCATTTATGCATGCTGGAGAAATCTGACCAAAAAAACCATTTCTCTGTAACTTCCTGTTACTTCATTAATTACAGCTTCTTTTACATTTTGTTCTTGATTTCTTGTTTTGGTCCCCACTGTCTGTCTTTTTTTCTCAGAATCAAACTTATGTTCTGTCATATGAAAGACTGAAATCCAGAAGTGTACTCTTGAAAGATCCTTAAAAGACCTTGCCTACATAGTTCTTAATTTCTGACAGTAGTACCTGCCACTAAGAAAAATGTGGTGGTTTAATTATTGATATGATTTAAAATGGAATGGTTCACCACTATACTCTGCTATAGCAAACTTGTGATTTTTGGCAGGGGGGGGGAATTTTACAGGAGAATTGCTTTAAAAAGAATAGGCCACTAGATGGAGTACAAGTATTAACCAGTTTGTATTAGCCTGAAATAATCCATACTGTAAACACTGTAGCTCTAAAAAGCCTTACTGTCTTTCAGATAGGAGCTTATAACTATATAAATACGTATATGTATTAAATAAATATTTATTTCTCAGCAGGTGCTGACAATAGTCCACCAAAACATTCAGTCAATAGTGAAAGCCATTCATCTAGAAGGAGGAATCGACACTCCAAATCAAAAGTATCAAATGGAATTGGCAAGAAATAAGAATGGTATCTAAAGACATCCTACAGTGTGACCAGAGGTGACAAAGAAGATCAGACCTGGCTCTGAATTACCAAATGGAAGATCAATTTTTAAGCTGAAGTTTAAAAAAGGAGGTGTTGAAGGAAAGGATGATGAAGATGGAGCCACCAGTGTAGTGCAGGTCATTGCCTGATGACACTTGCCATTCTCTGATGTAAATCTTGTTTCTTCAGCATGTGGCACCAAAAGTTCATGAAGGGTATACTGGAAAAAAATGACGTTTTGTCATAGCAGTTACTCCCTGTTTTGTGTTCAGGTGTTGCAAGTTCATTTTTAATATCTTAGTTGAGGACTTAAACCCAAAGGTTAGTAAACTGATAGTCAGTTGGCATAGTCAATTGAATTTTTTTTTGTTTGGTTTACTGTGTTAATTGTTTTCTAGAAGAGTATGCAACTCTTTGACTAAAAGCAACTCTACCCTTCTTTCTCAGTCTCACAACAAAACTTTTCCATACAACTGTTAGTAAGTATTTAAAAATTTCATATTGCTTGCTTTTCTTTAAAGGGTCTTTAGGCCTTGTGTCAGGGCTTTGCCAGGAAGGAGATGGTTCCAGGTTTCTTGTAAAGGATGTGAAATTGATCTTCAAACACAGGGGTTTTTTTTTTGTTCTACATTGTCCTCCTGCTTGATTCATGCACATTCATTTTTTTAAAAATTTTAAAATACATATATAAAAATCTGCTTCATATAGTAGAGGGCTGTGCCTCCTGTCCTCAGAGTCAGAGGTCAGCCGTGCCTCCTGTCCTCAGAGTCAGAGGTCATGTTATTTCATTGTTTTGCCTCCTGTTGTAGTATGTTTTGCATTTTCAAATGTAAATATGTCATTTTTCATCTGTGCCACATTGTGTACAATGTTTCTTCCTACTTCCTTCTATTTGCTTCCATCCCGGCTGGACCCAGAAATCCTATTGTCTTCAGACTGATATCAGAAGCTGCTTTGAAGGCTCAGATGCCCTACTGAGCTTGGTGATAAAGCAGTTTTTTTCTGAAGCTGAGTTGCTTACTATCTCCATAAACAAAATTATTTGTGAAGACTTGCTGTAGTCTTTGGTGTCTAAGAGGCAGCATGATGTCACTGTGATATACCCCATTGCTTTGGTGTTTCCTATCATGCATCAGATGCTCAACAGCAAAGTTGCTCTTTCTTGCAGGTTGTTTTTGCTTTTTTTTTTTTTTGAGAGGGGTGATTTACTTTTTGTCTGGGCATTCTTTTGAGTTTTTTTGGTGTATTAATTGTGACATCTAGCAAAGTGGATAATTCTCCAGCAGTGAATGTAATGATTAAGTCAAGAGGTAAGCAATCATGAGCAATCAGTTTCTGTATTAAGTTATCAAAATGTTTTAGTGCCAATTAAATTTTGGGATTCAAGGCGTTCGGAGGGGTAGGTAGCTTAAGCAAGGATAAGTAATACCCATTAGTTACTTAGTCTTTGTGAGAAAATGAGATTTCCTTTTTCTTTGACTAATGTTACTGTGATTTGCCACAGGCTAAGTACAAAAGAAAAAATGCAGCAGAGACTTTATACAAGTGTATGATACTGTAAATAGAAGAAAGTGTCCTGTGTAATCCATCAGTTCCTATGTGCCACAGATGATCAATGTTTTCAGTGCACTTAAGTGTTGCTGCTGAGCTCCTCAGAGGCCTTTAAATTCCTACCCTGCTTTTCAATCAAACATGGAGTGTACAACTTGGAAAGTAATGTAGTAGAAGCTGCTATATCATCATTGCTGCAGTGACATTTAATGTTACATGAAAAAATATGTTAGGAAGACTTTCAGGCTCTCCTACAACTACTTGGTTTTCATTCATACTGTAGCAATTCCATATACTGCCTTCGTATTTGTAATGTACTACATATTGATGAATGTATTTGTAGATTTCTTTGGATACTGAGACTTGTTACTTTTTTATTTCCTTGGTTAAAAACTCAGTCTGTGTAAGGCTGAAGAATGGCATTGTAAATTTTCTATTGATTCAATACCAAAGCAAGAGATTTGAAGTCTAATGGTTTAGGTATTTTAAGTACTGTGGTTTTCAAAGGTGAGAACCTATTTTGTACTTGCAAGGGGTGTTCACACCAACTGTGTATACAAAGCTTACATGTGTAAACAGATGCTGAAGTCCAACATCTGCCTGCCTGTGGGGACAAGCACACATTTGGTAAATGCAGACCTGGTGCTCACATTGCTGAACTGCACCCTAAAAATATTGGGAAGAGAAATATTGAAATGTCACCTTGTTGGAAGCTGACTTCTGTATACTATTACAACAGCTTGATCTTGAAAAAATGTTGTTTGACAACACCTTTAAATTATTTCCAATTAAGTCTTTTTACTTTAAATTTGTGTTTGGTTGAGTTTTTTTTGGTTGTTGTGTGGTGTTTGGTTTGGCGGGGGTTGGGAAGGTGTTGGTTTGGGGGTTTTTTGTTGTTTGTTTTCTTGGGGGTTTTTTTTGGTTTTTTAGTTCGGGTTTGTTGGGGTTTTTTCTTTTTTTACTTTTAAGAGAGAGATGGCTAGGGAGAAGGGAAACTTAAGTAAACTATTCAAGTGCTGCTTGGAAAATGGCACTTTGTCTCCTCCATCAGCAGTTCTGGCTGGAATTCACATGTGTTCTCACAAGTCCTCCACTGACTGACAATTGTATTTTCAGCCTATCGCTTTGGATGTGAGCTTTGCACTGGAAGGCATTGGAAACGTGCTTTTGATCCCTGCTGTAAAATTAGTGATCTCAGTTTTGTCAATTACTGTGCTGTTGCTGAATTCTGTATGTGTTTAACACCTATAATGACAAATCACTGAGCTGTTAGGCAACACGCATCCATGTGTGAGTTCTGCTGCTTGAGAACAGAGTTTTGTAGCAGTTGTGGATGTGCTGTCCTGTTTTTAACTACTTGTTCTGTCACAGCTTCTCATTCCTACTTCCCTGCTTCTGATGTTCTTTCCTTTTTCTGCCCTCTAGTGATCTCCCGTGCTGCTATGGAGAGATCGGAATTGGCCCTCCAGAGGCTGTCCATCAATGTCAGTCATTGAAGGGAGGCTAATTCGAGGCAGCGTGGTGTAAGCAGAGGGTAGTGGCAAGAACTTTAAGTAGTAGATTAAATAACAATGGAGAGTTCTAAAAGACAGGTATACAGTGAACCAGAGCTGGTGTTGAGTACTGAATTCCAGTATTAATGTTGCTGCATAGATCATACACCACATCTAATTAAATATTTGGAACGTGATTTTGACCAATTCTTTTGTTACTCATCTGTGAAGATCATCAGTTGATGTTCCAGCTGTTAAAACTTTAATTTTTTTTACTTTGCTATGACGAGAGGACACAGATGTTACCATATATTTAATAATTTTTGAATAGAATTGCTCTGTATTGATTGCAAAGCGTTGTATTTTGCAATAATTGAGTAAATCAACCCATGACGCCAGTATGTGTGTTTGTCTGTACCTGTAAGGCATGGGAAATGATGACATGCTTTAGATTCTTTAGAAGCTATTACGTTTCATTCTAAGTAAATGAATTTTGACAAATGCGGTGGTTCCTGAGCAGCCTACAGTGCACTCTAAGGTTTTGCTGTAATTTATTATTTTGGAGCAGCAGATTTGATAACACAAACAGTTGCATTATCCCTTCTAAAGTTTTTCTAGTGTACAGGATAAGTTCTTGTCTTAATTGTTCTTTTTGGATTTTATTTACTATAAGATGGAAGAGCTGAGTTGCAAGATGGTCTCATGACAGACCTTCAAAGAAGAAATGAGGCCTTCAGTACAAGGACTGTAGGACAGGCTGTCGTCAAGTAAACAGCCAGTATAAAGATGCCACCGAGTGTCTAGAAACTCTGCTTTGGCTTCCACTGCTGACAGTTCCCACAAAAGCAGTTTCCAGTTTTGTTATACCTAAAACCTCTTGTGAGGTGTTGATTGCTCTTCAGAGCCAGATGTAAGATGTATAGTTTGTAAAGCCTCATGGCTTTCCTTTCCTTCCTCAGTTCCTTCTCTATAAGACATTGAATACCAGGACATTCTGATTTGCTGGGAAGGGCTTTTCTTCAACATGACTTACCTTTTTGAATATTGGTTTACAGAGAGGCCATAAATTCTGAGGTTGTAGTAAAGTTAGGAACAGCCTAACTTAAGGACTTAAACTTGTTCATGGTCTGGGAAGAACAGGTAAAAGTCAAGTGTTCAGTTTGTAAACCTCTTCTGAAGGGTGGGAAAACACCTGATTAAAAAATTTATAAGAGTGACACCTCTCAGAACACTGCTTACTACATTGGAGAGGGGGAGTGTTTATCTTTTCATTCTTCAGTAAAGCACTAAAAAAATGGGAAGAAAATTGGAACAGTGGAAGAAACTTTAAGAAGCAACACTTCAAAAATGTGCTCCTTTAGAAGCATGGAGCTCTACTACATATGCAGGATCAATCTTTGTTTTGTATCTTCGTAGTTGTTGAGGGTGTAGCTTAACCAGCAGTGTCCCATGGGCCTAGGGGCTTCATTTGTGCTCAGTCGCCCTGTGGCACAACTTGCACACTATTAAGATCATATGATTTGGAACAGACTCGAAGCTGGAGCCAAAAGCTGGCATCATGATTGAAATAGGTGTTGGTGTGCCTGCTTTGGTGTCTGAGTGCTCACATTCAGCTACGTCCTGTTAACACAGGCATGGGCCTAAGCACTACTCTCCTGAGCCTGTTCCCCCTGATATCTGCTGGAGCACTCTAAAGAACATACAGTTAGGTTTAACCGGAGGTTTCTGAGCTGATCTTAGTTCTTGTATGATCAAAATACCTCCTGCAGTACTCTGGCTCCTTTTGTCTGCAGGTGTGATCTTCCTTCTTACCCACACCACGGTTTTGTTCTCTGGAGCCATGGCAGGCCCTGGTCCTAATTCAGCAACTTAAGGTAGTTCCCTAAAGGTGCAGTTTCCTAGTTGAGTGGAAATGTGTTTTGGACAAACACCCTGCCCACATTACTCACTGTGCTTTAGCTTTAGTGTGGCTGGTCAGGAATGGGCACGTACATATTACTCAAAAAAAGTAGGACTAGAAAACCATAAGCTCTTCATACAGTGGGCTGAAAAGTACAAGGACAACCGGACTCCTGGCTTATGCCCATCAGGGTACGTGGTCTGTTATCTTTATGCCTGCTCACTCATCTGTCAATGCAGTGGCTGCAGGTGCACCTCAGGTGCCTTCCCCTGTGCTGGTTTCATTTGTATGAGCCCCCCTGAAGCCAGCTGAGAGTCAGGCTCTGCTACTTCCAGCTTTTTTTGGACTGAGTGATACAGCTTTCAGGCTTGTCAGCGCAGCTTACCATTGACAGTGTGAAGATAGGCTTTCAGGCTTGCTCACGTTTTATATTGGGACAATGAAGCCAGTAACCTCCCTGTGCGTGAGAGCTGTATGCATAAAGCATAAGGTTGGCTCTAGGAACCCGGTTTGGGTCTGGAGAAAGTACTTTGGTTTGTTTGTGGAGGATTCTAGATCTGCTGTTGCTTTTGGCAATATGCTATCCATCTGAAGAACATCACAAAGAGTAGATCCTGCACAAGTCTTCTGTTGTATGTTTGTCACGTCTCTGTTCACTTTGGATAGCTGCTTAGCAAAATTTATCATGCTCGGAGTCCAAGTCATTATTATCTCAAAGGACTTTGGAAATTTGGGGTATTAATTTTTATTTCCAGCTCCTTCCCGTGTCTTTAATTTGGACTGTATCTTCTTCTGTTTCCATCATTTCTTAGTGGAAGACAAGAATTGGTCTCTCATGCTTGGATTTTGTTTCTCTCACAAAGGAGCAGTATTGCCCTCAACAGTCTATATTATATTATGGTAAGACCAAGTGAATTCTTACTTCAATGCAGAAAAAAAAAGCAAGTGTGGGAAAGAATGTAAATTTTAAACATTGAATTCCTATAATCAGCAACAATGTAAGTGCCAGACTATACTAAGGATACACATGGGTTCAATTTTCATCACTTTTGAGGATCTCAGTTTTCAAATGATCATGAAATAACTGGATGGCTTATTTAATGTTTTTAGAGGAGGGGAATTTACAGCAGCAGCATTCCTATGGCTGGGATCCAAAGTATGTTCTATAACTGCTGTGCCCTCCAGTTCAGTATTTTAGTGGTTCTTGCTCAAAAAACAATGCATAAAATACTTGTGTGTGTTTGTATATGTACATATAAATCTACCAGATGAACTTTCTCATCAAAATGCTCAGAGCCTGGTTCAGTACAGTCTCTGTGACAGTAACTATAGTACGCCTGAACATTTGGAAGCATCCAAGTCTGTCTGTACCCCTGGAAGGTCCAGGAGGAGTAGGCATTAATCTCAGTTGCAGCCCCTAGGGGATGCTGTAACACAAAGACACAGAGAACGTGACCTGGATTTTCAAATGTTGCTTCTAAATTTGGGCCACTGGCTTTAGCCACCCTGGCTCGGTTTTAAAGATTTCATAACTCCTGTTGACTTTAATTACAAGTGCCATGCACACAGTCCTGCAAAGTGCCAGTGTTGTCAAACTTGCTACAGAATAACCAAAGCAAAATAAAATCAAATGAGTAGCTTTGAGAAGACTTTTAATTAAAGTGTTAAATGATAGCTCTAGTCTTTGGAGAGCAAGAGCAATAGACTTCTATTCTGGTTTCCACCATACACAGACTACCAATTTCTTGTCTGAGTACCTTCCCAATTTGAAGGGAGCACTGCTTTGTCCAGAGGATCTTTGGGATGAAGCTCTGGGCAGAGTTCTTCTGGCTTTCCTCCCATTCCCACTGGCCTTTGTGTAGGGCACTGGCTGGAATAGGATGACTGCTGTTTGAAAAGGTGGTTTGGTTTTTGCTCCCAGGAGCTCGGCTGAACCCAGGGCATGATCTCCAGTGCTGCCCATTCCCTTCAGTTTGTGTCTGTAGCCATGAAGTTGTGAGTTTATCTCCTTGTCCCTCATCCCCACCAATCTCTTTGGGACAGGGAAGCCACTGGGTGCAGATTGTTATTGCTTCATGTGTTTATGTGGCTCAGAGTTTTGGATGGCTCAGAGTATATATCAGCAAGCATTCAGAACTTCATATCATCTGCAAAGAATTCCCAGTTTTTCATTAAGTGCCATTTTTTCTAAAGATTTGGAAAATCCTTCTGGTCACAAACCTCAACAAGGCACCCAACTTGTACCAATTACTACGACTTCTATCTGTTAACGTTAACATGGCTATTGGTGGGGAAAAATCATTAAACTTTTATATGGTCAGATGAAATGGCTGCAAGAAGAAATTGCAACCCTCATTCCTTGCAGCAGGAAACTGTCCTTGCTCTTCTCAGTCTGGTTCTGCATAGGGTAGCCACTAATATAAGTAAGCCTGTATTGGTTTTGTTGTAGCCTGACTTCAGTACGTAATGGAGAGGAAAAAGAATACAGTGAAAAATATCACTAAGAGATATGTATGTCCATTCATCAAATAAATAACCTGGAAGAAAACCAAGACCTTTTATTACATTAGCTGAGACATTTAGCGTTGCGTTTTTTTCTTATTTATGTGCTGTAAGGGTTGTAGGTGATGCAAAATGATGCTTATAACTTTTTAAATGTTATTATTTCTGCCCTTTTGCTGACTTTGCCATATTTGGCTCCCAAATCCACATCTATGCATTCCATTTGCCCACATTCAAAATGCATCTGGAATAGCAGGACAGAGGTTGGGGTGGAGAAACCAGATAGAGCTGAATTGCAATTTCCTGGTGACATGTTCTCTAAACATCCCAAAATATCTCTCAGGGTGAAATGTTCCACTTGGTGACTTTGGGTTTCGGCAGCACACGCTGTTCATTCAGTCCCAGTGCTTCTCACGGGGATGGTAACATGATTACCAGTAATGATCTTTCATGCTGTAGAGTTTTTTTTTCTCGTACCACTTCCATGTTGAAGAAATTTCTTTGAAACAATGCATAGGACATTGCAAACTTGGTGGGGGGAGTGGCCAGTAAGTTCACGTTGTAGAACAGAAATGGGGAAAAAGGGTAAGTAACTTGTCTGCATTTCCTCAGGAAGCTGAAGACAAAGAGAAGAGTAAAATCCCAGACCTGCCGGTTCCATGCTGTTATCTGAAAATTACCATGGGACTTCCTAAAAAAAGGGCTTCTGTAGTAAATCCAAGAATGTTATCCATGTCTCTTAGTCCTTAAAAATGAAAATATAATGCAAGATGGAACAGGAGCAAGGTGATACCCCCTCCATTCTTGTATTCTGATCTTCTTTTCATTTTGTTTCACTGGCTTACTTCAATTTCCCTACCTTTTCCACTGAGCTTTCATGACCAATACCTTGGCTGTTGATGTAAAATTAGGGTTTCCTAAAGGTGGATCAACACACACAGGGCAAAGTAGAAGGTCTTGCATACAAACTGGGAGAACTCATTGAGAGCAGCCCTGTGGAGGAGGGCTTAGGGGTTCTTGTGGATTAAAAACTGGACATGACCCAGCAGTGTGTGCTTGCAGCCCAGAAAGACAGTTGTGTCCTGGGCTGCATCCAAAGCAGCATGGCCAGCAGGGCGAGGGAGGGGATTCTGCCCCTCTGCTCTAGTGAGACCCCACCTGGAGTGCTGTGTACAGTTCTTGGATGGACAACTCCAGAGAAACCTGATTGCTGTGGTGTTTTTTTGCCCAGGCATGCAATGCCTTCCTGCATGGAGAAACTGTCATTTGTAAAAGTGGATGATTTCGTAAAGTCCTGCCACTAACACCAGGACCTTAAGGCCCTCTTGGTTTTGGTTTTGCATTTATTGTAATTGCTGAGTGAGCTGATCTTCTTTGCATCAGGGTGTTTTCCCTGTTTTGTTATAGCAAGAATTGAAGAGATGATGACCCAAGTGTCTTTGTACCAGGTTAAAAAGTTTCAGTTTCTGCTTTTTAAATACTGTTCTTGAACCTGTCCAGATCCTGGTGTTTGTTTCCATCAGCCATGCTCTTCTGCCTTGACACATCAGAGATCTTTCATTAAGGACTAACTACTTTTTGAACTTGATAAGAGGATAACAGCCATTTTAAAGTGAAAAGAAAAAGGAACTAAAATAAAGCCTTTGTTTCTGAGCTCGGTTCCTGGCTCATCTCTGTCCTTCCACCTAAAATGGTCCCACAAGTCTTCAGCTTTCAGCAGGTGACAGATGTGTCCTGGTGACAGTCTGGCTCAGCCTCTGTTCTGCTCTCCTAACAATTACTTTTCACTGCCCTCCCTCAGCAGCCATGTCACTTTCTGTCATGCAGCAGTCAGCCTCTCCCAGCAGCAGGATGGGATGCTTGGATTCATCTCCACTTAAGACAATTGACAGAAGAGCCTTAATTAGGTGCAGAGTCCCCATAGCCTTCCCTGCCAGTCAAGAGTATTCCATAGGCACCTTCAAAGAGCAAGGGAGGTTGTAGGTGGTTTAATCATCCTCTGGAGTTGCAGGTGACCTGTGAAGGAGCCTCCACTGCTGACAGCAGCCGTGTAGCTACACCAGCCTTCACAATGCATCACCTGCAAGCACCCAAATCACAAGGGATGGGTCCAGGCACGTGCTCCTGTCACTCCATTGATTTGAGGCATCTGTCTCTTTTCCCCTTGGTCCTCACAGTATGATGCTGTTTTCCAAATGCAGGAATGCTGTACTTCAGCAATGGATAATTCCACCTGATGAGATGGGAATTACGTGTAACCCCTCTTCCCGATGGTGTGCTTTTAGGATGCTGCTGATACTCTGAGCCCATTACAGCACAAAAAGGAAACTAAGAGTTCCATGCTGGAGTGACATTCACCAGCTTTCTTACAGGACCTGCTAAATTTGAGGCTGTATTCCTACTAGTGTGATAAGTAATATTCAGCATGGCAAAAGATAAACAAACATTTCTTTCTTTCTGCTTTCAACTATCCCAAGCTGTAACTCATCTTCTCCAGCTTCCTTCAGCTGTTAGAAGAGGGTTAAACAACCTCACTAGGAAGCAGAGAACTTTATCATAGCTAAAGAGGATTAACGCATGCATAATCCCCTTACAAAGCCACTTGCCTTCCAACTCCAGTGTGTAAAAATAAAAAAGGATTGGATCAGTGTTATTTTTCTTATATCTAATTCCAGAACAATAGAGCACATTAAGTAATTAAAATGTTCACCTGTAAGGCGCTTAAAAGGAAGGCTGCTGGCAGATATATAATTAGCTCCAGTTAGCTGCTTGCTTGTTTACTTCTGTTAATTTACCCAGAGTGGGGTCTTTGGGCTTGGAGCTTTATCTAGAAAACATTTTATTATTGCATGAAGTAGTGCAGTGGATAGGCAAGGACCAAAGACAGAAAAACAGAAATTAGATAATTTACTGAGCCAACATACATGCTAATATAGGATATTTCAGGTCCTCCTTGTTATGCCATCTTCAGTTACTGGCAATTTATCTTTTGTCAGAACTACAGTTCTTAATGGGTTGGGTAAAATCACCCCAAATGTTACTAATTTTCTTCTGCAGTCTGTTCTGCCTGTCTCTGCACATGACATACAAAGCAGTGGGCTTTCAACTTTCTTTAAAGGAAGGATGACTTAGAAAGGTGCAGAGCTGTGCATTCCCAGACCATGAAAGCATTCTGAAAACAAGGAAAATATCAGGACTGCTTTCTGTACCATTTTCATGGATGCATGTGAGGGGGTGAAGAGCAGGATTTTTGCCTGGTTTTGCATGCCACCTCTGCCAGACCGCTGACTGCCCAAAAGCCAGGGGCTGTGGGTTGACAGACGATGGCAGGACAGACAGACAGAGACCTGAGTGGATGGAAAGGGAGAGGAGAGAATGGCAGGCTGCAGCTAACAGCTCCCTTGCCATGAGCTACAGGCATTGCTGCCCATGGGTCAGGACGAGTCACTTTGCATGGTTTTTATAGTGTTTGAAAATATCTGGCAGCACCGGGAAAACAAACCTTGGGAATGATTTACAGTTATTTATTGTTTGTCTGTGCAAAGGGGTGACTCTGCAGAAGAGCCCACAAAGAGTCAGTGTTTATGATCTGAGTAAGACATATGGGAGGCTGGAAGATAATGACTGACACTGGGGAGGAGAGGGAAATATTACACTGATGTTGTGTGAGCACTGTAGAGGAAGTGAGTCTTTACAGTGTGAAACCTCCAGCACTGGAAAAGATAAGCAGTGCCTGGAGAAATCAGCTTGTGGGATCTGTTTCTTTTGCTAAGCTGCCTTTGAAGACTGGGGGGCTGTTTTGCTTTTAGTACCCCCAGGGAAGTTTTCCCTCCTTTCTAGTCTTGCCATTGATCTGAGCTACACTCCCAGATCTGTAGGTGTCTGTACTCCTGTGGCAGGCTACGATAAAGCCAGTGGTTTTTTGAACAATATAAATGATTGTACCTTACCTCCCTGTAGGTCTTGAGTTCAACAGCCACAGGAGACTGAGCTTGTCAGCAAATGAGCCCTTCATGGCTTCTGCTTTCTTAGTGAAGTGTTGGTTTCATGGTTCCTGACAAGTGCATCTCAATATAAAAATCATGTGTGCAAGTTGACTGTTCCCCCTCCCTTTTTCTTTTTCCTGTGGAAAACTTTTCTTTGCTTTCCTGTATTTCCTCTCTTGCTTAGGGATCAAGGACTAAATCAGTGCCTGCCAGCTCCCCTGCTGAGTCCAGGGCTCCACCTTCCCTCCACGCACTGCATGTACTTTAAGAAACTGGTTGATGTTCAAGTGGCCTTGGACAGACTAAAAATCTGGAGAAGCTCCTCCATCACAGAACCATAGAATATTCTGAGTTGGAAGTGACCCACAAGGATCATCAGGTCCAACTCTTCTGGTGAATCAGCCTTTCCAGCTGTCAGCAAGCTGGAACCAGATGTGGACAGCTGCTGATCTAGGACAAGGCCACCAAGGCTGGGGGAGTTGTACCAAAGGTAGATCCATCCATCCATCCATCCATCCATCCATCCATCCATCCATCCATCCATCCATCCATCCATCCATCCATCCATCCATCCATCCATCCATGTGCATTCTAAGGCCAAGTGACTCAGGTCACCTATTTACATGCAAATTTACTAACTTTGATTCAAAGGATGAACTAGAAGATGTACTATCCTGAAGACATTCTCTTTTAAACCTGTTTCTCCCTGAGGGGTGGCGGGGGAAGTTGCCAGTTGTGTCATCTGGCACGTGTGACACTTGACTGATATCACAGCTCAATATCTCCAGCAACATCAGACCTACCAGCTCCACAGGGATGACTACATCAGCTCCCCCAGCCTACAGCCACACAAACACCTTTCCTTGCAGAGCAGCTGCTGCCTTCCTGGGCAGGCCCAGCCAGAGTGGGGGAGACAGCCATGCCTGGAAAGCTTGGGACCTCCTATCCTGCACTGCTCTGGAGCTTGCACACCCCCAGCACTGCAGGATGTCACAGCCCAGCTGCTGCTCCTGCTCTCAGCTGGCAGCCAGGCACATGTACAAAGCCTGGAAACTCAACTCAGGCAACATGCACAGGGGTGGAAAGAGGACAGATCCCAGATATATTGTTTTCCCCTTCTTTTCTATCCCTGAATCTTTCTTCTGGAAGCCTGTGTTTGACTGATAGTGAGTCCACATCAGCTAATTGCAGTGTGTCCTGCATATCTCCAACTGTTCCTCAACAAACGGTGAAGAAAGTGGTGGAGTTTGAACCTCATCAGAGACCCCGTGGTCTCCCCTGGACTTCCTTGTGGCACGCTCAGCCACTGTCACATGCAGCCATCCTCTCTCCAGCCTGGCACACACAGCTCCACATCAGCACTGGGGAGTCCTACCAGGGAGCCCCAAACCAGGCTTGGGTTATTCTGCAGGCCTGACAGGAGGCTGCAGGAGTGAAACAGGGTCTTGTTGACTAAGCAACAGAGCCAGCTACCTCAGGGTGGGTAGAGGTGCTGTGAGTGCTAGAGCAGGCCAAGGAACCAGCCAGCTCCATCAGAAACGCCTGTGGGAACAGCTGGGTCAGAGCAGGAACCTGAAGCCACATCTCCAGATGAGAAACTATAGACCCTGAGAGACTGACTTGGAAATGGGACAAAAGGTAGCAATTGTGTTTGTTTGCCTCGCCCTCTGACTTCACCCTTCCTGTTTCAGATGGGTCACCCTGACCTCATTTTCAGACAACATTTTCAGATTTCATGGAACCATGATGAAGTCTGGATAAGTAAGAGCACTGAGGGCTTTCCTGGTAGGTTTGGAAATGCATTTGGGCTTGGATTCAATGGGGTGGAAAAAATCTTCTACTGTATATCTTTCCCCTGGTCCTGGAGTATGGTATTTCATTTACAAACCTTTCAGGCTGCTGGCAGGTTGCAGTGGTGTGACCAAAAGGGCCAGTACAGGAGTGCATGGGGCTGTGGCTGGAGAAATCTGCTGTGGGGTTTTCCATTTGAGCTAAATCTCTTCCTCCCCAGCAGGGTTAAAGTTAACTCAGCTGTGCAAACTCATTTATATTCAGCCGCACGTGGCTATAAATGGTACTTTTTGTTCCTGACAAATATTAATATAGTATTAGCTCTGAAAATTCACCATTTCTCATGAAAAATCTTTCCCCCTTGCCATTTGTCTCTGAGATGCTGAATTTTACTTGGCAGATGGACAGTGCAGGAGGGTGGCCAGGCTGCGTGGGAAAGAGCGAGTGCCTGGGATATGGGGCATCCTCTTTTCTTCTGAACTCTTGTGCAAGTTTTACTCATTTAATATGGTGAAATGCAAATGGCAAAAAAAAGCATTCTTAAAAACTGTTGAGAACAAAGGGAAGACATCTTCCAGTGAGAGGATGGACAGAATAGTGGGTGATACAGTCCCTGACAGAAAACTTGTTTCATCTTATTTTCCAGCTTGGATTTAAATAAGGGAGCTGTCAGGACTCAGAGCTGTTATTCAAAGGCGTAGTGTATTTTTTCAGCTGCCCTTTCTGTACTGCTGGGTCTTTACTCTGGATGTAATGGCCTGGCACACAGACTTTCCTAACTAACTGGAAGAAAGCACCCACATTCACTCGACTGGTGGTTGTTACCAAAGAACATCAATCATGGCCAGTATGTCACAGGACTCATTATATAATTTTTGATAGCATTAAGAGAGCCATATCAAACACATCTCTGAATTACGCGGGCAGTTTTGCCACTGCAAAACAGAGCTAGTTGGAACGGGTCTGTCTCAGTATGAAAGTTTCTCAATTAAGAGTTTTTCAAGGATTTGAAATTTTAATTTTTAAAAGCTTTCCACTCTCAAAATCGGCAGGCTCTGGAATTTCTTTTTCATTTTTTTTTTTTCTGGAATTATCATCTCTATCCCCTAAAAACTATAACATTATCTACATAATGTAAGTGAGACAAACCCATCTAAGAAATTTCTGCTTGAGCTTGGGAAATAATAGAAAAACTCTCCACATTAATATTTCATGTTGTAATGTCAGAAAATACATACATATAGGTGTGTGTATATATATGTGAACAATTGCATATCCTTTCCCTTGCTCTGTGAGCTGGGAAGATAATGAAGAAAGATTATTAGATAATACTATGCTGTTGGCCACAGAGCTGTTGTTTTCGGCACGGAAGGACTGACTTTACATTCTGCCTGCTCACAAACCCATCACATTAACCACAGGCACAGAACTGAGGAGAACAGGAGAAATGGAAAAGCTATTCAAGAAGCCGGCAGTTGACAACAGGATCTTGAAAAATTATTTCCTTGGATTCAACTAAATTTCTTCTTCCCCCTTTCCAGACAGCCCTCTGCTAGGAGACAGTTTGGTTCCCTGTGGTAGAACCAGCTTTTGAAATCCCAGCCAGCTCCTGAGTGAGCGAAAAACTAATCAGAAGCTGCCTTCAGCAAGCTTTGTTTCCCTGAGCCCCCTGTCTCCTCACTCAGCCAGTGTGCTGCCCATCACCGAATCAACAGGCATCTTATTCCCGCTTGGCTCTCGAGCAGGTGCCTCTGCCTCCTGGCCCCCTGCCACTCCCTGCCCCCCCATTTGGTCCCCTTGAGCCATCTACAGCAGTGAAAAGTTTCTTATGCTCTGATGGCTTCGACACCAGGCTTCTGCCAGCACAATGCTGTTGATCTAGGACCAGGGGTACTTGCAGCCCTGACAAACAGGATATCTTTGACCAAGAGACCAAGGGGCCAGGAGGCAGAGCCACCTGCTCCTGGTTTGATGGTGGGCCGTGTATGGCCTGGGCAAAGAGGTGGCGGTGGTCAGGGAATCTGAGGTTACTGAAGGCAGTTTCTGATTAGTTTATAGCTCATTCAGGAGTTGGCTGGGATTTCAACAATAGGTTACAAATGCTATTCAAAGACCTCAGTTCTGCCCGCTCCTTCACCTTGATGTTAAGTGTATCTGTGCACCTTGAAGACCAGAGCCAGCCCTGGATTCTCAGGCTGAGGCAGAATTCAAGCTCTGGAAGTACAGGCTCTCACTCCCATTATAATTTTTTGGCAATCCCGTCCCCATGTCCCCACCTTTAACCAAACAGAGGATACTCCACGGCAGCAGTACAACACTGTTATGTCCCCTCTCCATGCCATTGCTTGCCAGACCAGTCTGGATTAAAAGGGGCTGGTGTTTCCCTGCTTGGCTGCCCACCCTCGCTCACTGTGTGGGTGTCCCCACCATGGCTGAACAGGGCACTGCGAAGTCACCCCACCTCTTCCAGCTGCACAGAGCCAAGCTCAAGCTTGCCCTGCCATATGGTTCTGCTGCTAATTGTGTGTAAACTGCAGAGATGCTAAGGCTGGACACATGGCTTTAGCAGTTTAAACATAAGCCTAGCTAGGGCTTGCACTGAAGTCCTGGCCCTGATGTAGCACCAGGAACGGGGACACCTGTGGCTGTGTACCTGGGGTCCTCCTGCTGCAGAGGTGGCCCCAGCTGGAGCCCTCCCGTGGTCCCTCTCACTCACATGTGCTGCAAACTCTTCTCTGATGATTAGATAAGAGGAATTGCCCATTGACTTTCATTTCAGTTGTGCGTGACTGGATCAAAGGATGTATGCTCTCTTTGCTTCAATTACGCATTTTGGGCTAATGTAGTCCAGATGGCTATTTCATCTCAGCCTTTATATTTATTCATGGCCTTTCTATTTAACTTTCCTAAAACAAATACTCACTTGTAGGCGTATATTAATTCAGGGAAAAGAACTGCCTCAATCAATATGTTGAGGTTAAGTTCCTATACCACAATAGATCCTATGTACATAATTTCTATTTTTATTACCCCACTTCTAGCCTCTGATATATGAGCAATTTCTTTAAAGTGTTTACTTTGGCTTTTTTACAAATTTACACAAATTACATCTTCTGCGATTATTAGATTTACAATATGCAGATATTCTTTCATTGACCTTTTAGTTAAACCCTTCTGCAAACTTTGGCTGAATATTAATAAATTTACAAAAATACCGAGGAGCCCAAATGTTTGCCAACATGATACTGCACCATCTCTGACCGCAGCGTGCCTGTCCAGCAGGGGATAAAATTTGTTGTTGAATTTATGTGCAATCTTGCAACCAATGTGTGAACACAAAGAGCGGAAAAGCTCGAGAGACCAACAAGACAAAAAGTTTTCAGTTTGCATTTACATAATCTTTTAAACTGGATCTGCAGGTTGGGTGTTGTGAGTTGGCTCAGAGGCTGCTGGTGGAGAGCCGAAGGCAGTGCCTGGCAGGAGGTGTCCAAGAAGGGGCAGTGCCTGGCAGGAGGTGTCCAAGGAGGGGCAGTGCCTGGCAGGAGGTGTCCAAGAAGGGGCAGTGCCTGGCAGGAGGTGTCCAAGGAGGGGCAGTGCCTGGCAGAGGTGTCCAAGAAGGGGCAGTGCCTGACTCTGGGCTCAGCAGGAGGGAGGGCACATGGGAAGCCACAGTTCAATCTGTCTGGTATTTGATTTGGGCTTTTGGTCCTTGTCTGGATAACAGGATTGCAATTCCTCTCGGTACACTTACAGTAAGAACATCTGAAATTCAGCTGCAGCCAGGCAAGATTTTAATTTTGGGTAATCTGATTTTAGCTTTGGTGATTAGCTGCTCCATTGTCAATGGCCAAATCTAATTGTCATTGCAATTTCTCTCCTGGAGCCAACATGTGTTAATGTCCTACACGCTGGGTTTTACTTCACACCTTCTCTTCTTAAGCAACCTCTCCCAAAGCATTTGCAAACAGAGGAGGTGATTTCAGACCCAAGCATGAGGAAGATGGTAGCAATCTCTTGTCAATTTTTCTGTTGCACAAAATGGACACAATGGCCACCTTTTAACATTCTGGGTATTAATACTGGCCTCAAAATCTTATATATATTTTTATATTTAGCATTTATAATATAAACATACTTTTCATGGCACAGGTTAGATGAAATTTTCCAGAATCAGATCCTCTTCAGTATTTTACACCCATATTTTTATGTGTGAGTGACTGCTCCAGAAATCAGCGCGAAACTGGGACAAGACAGCTCTCCAAGTTTCATTGAAGATTTTTTTTTTTTTTTTGTGAAACAGTTTCCTCCAGAGTTTGTTTGATTTAGAATAAATAAAAAAAAAGGATGGTGAAACAATTTATGACAGCTCTTCCCTTCCCTGCCAACCCTGTTAAATCAAAAAGACAGTTAGAAATGTAGAGTTAACCTAAGTACAAATCCTTAGCTGAGAAGAAAAGGAGACAGCAATGATAGTATGAAGACAAGTTTTTTGTAATGCCATTTTCCTTTGGTTGGACTTCTGCACCAAATGAAGTTAAGGTTTAGATCCATAACCTGGCTGCTCTTGGAGAAAATATTTCAATCTTCTATAAGGCTAAAAGCAGAAATAAAATGCTGTGATGGCTTGGAAAGGCAGGTGAAAGACAGCCTGTTCTGCTGTGTGTGGAAGGACAGCATTGCTAACACCACACGTGTATAAACCAGCATCCACACAGCAATGCTCAGCACCCTCAGACTCTCCACCCATGGAGCTCCCTGGGGGAACCCTCAAAAGCCAGTTAAAAATCCCTCCCAGTCTATGCTTCAGAGAAAACCCCCAAAACCCCCATGTGAGAAACCAAGTGCTGTCCAATGAAACGACCTCAGACTAATTGGAAAAGCAGGAACAGTATGCAATTGCCCTCAATGCAGTGATACTTAGAGTTTGCCTGTAAAAATTAAAGTCCACCCATGTGTCAATATTTCTCCAATTTCTAGGCCACTGGTGTGCTTTCTTATCCCCAGCTCTGAGCAGCTCCAGCTGCTGTGGGTGAGCACACCCTGTCTGTGGCTGCTGGGATGCATGGAGGCAGGACCTACTTGGCTGGGTGCCATCCACACCAGCCTGTGGAAGTTCCCAGGTACCTAACCTGCTCCTGCCCCACTGCCAGCCTGAATGAGGCGTCTTGTTTGTATCCAACAGCATGGGTAAGACTGGGGCTGGCCTCAGGTGCTTGACCCTGGGCAATATTTTTCCCTTCAGCTGGGGCCTGCTCTTCTCACTCCCATTGGTTCCCCATGAGGAGTAGTTGCCACTGGCAAGGAATCATAAGTCTTGGTGGCAGCACGTGCAGAGATGGTGTGGGAACAACAGGGAAAAGAAGAGAGGATATGGGATATTCAGGGCTTAAGAGACAGTCTTTCCAAGAAAGGACAGGGAAATGGTTTCACTCCAAAGCCCCCACTGGCAAAGGTGTCAGTGAAGAGCCTTGGCTATAAATTCAAACTTCAGCTTGGTTTCAGAGTCCCTGTGCATACCCTGGGCAGTGCAAATACTTCCAGCTGCTGTGGATACATGAAGAATTGTTAATTGTCAGTTTTCTGGGTAAGCAATAAATACAAGTATTACGATAAAATCTGGCCACAGATTTGCTGGTTTGAATTTCTGTGTCTTAAATAACATCTTTTGAACTTGTTTTCTAGATCCTTTCCCAGACTTCCCCATGCCAAACTACGCAGTACTTTGGAGTGTAGGCTTGCACAGGGCCAGTAACATGGGAAGTCAGCACAGCATTTTGGGTTATTCTCAGCAGTGCCTGCATTAACAGCTGAAATCTTCTGCAAGACTGTAAGCATTTGATGCTTCCTGCATGCACACACACACACTCCTGTAATGATCACACAGAATTTTCGTAACTGTTTATGGTGTTGAAAAGAGGAGTCAGGTTTCTTGCCGTTTACTGTTACACATATTATCTCAGATTCGCTTTCCTTTATTCCTGTAGTTTTCTTTCCTCTGTTTTAACTCATCCCCACAGGCCGTCTTTAGCCAGATTACTGACAACTGATTTAATTGGTGTTACAGGGATGAACTCTGAGAAGGTCTGATGGCACAGCATGAGCTGCCTGGAGCTGGCAACCAGTTGTAACATACCCCAAGTAACTATCCTTTTCTATTTATTTTTGTAGTCTTGAGTGATGATGCTGTTCTTCATAAATGGATTGGTTTTGGACAACAGGATGCTAAACTATTTTGGGAGTTTGTTATTGTTTTAAATAAACACCACTGTAGTACCAGGTGGGAATTTAACTCATGGTTGGAAATCAAGAGGCCATCAGTCCTACATCCAGCTTGGACAGGCTGAGTCAAATCTTCTTTTGGGTACCTGTTTATGGAGTAAGATAGTGTGAGTGCTGTGCTATGGGGCTGGAAGCAAAGCAGGTCATTAGGAACCTTGGGTAGGGTGCTGGGGAATGGACTCTGCATGGGTCAGCTCCTGCACCTGAGGGCAGGTTGGACTTCTTCTGGCAAGGTGCTGGCTGGGTGGAGTGATGTATGTGGGTGGCTCTGAGGCAGTGGTGTTACCAGCTCTTCTGGCATGAGATCACTATGCAGGAAGCATTAATTTTAGCAACAGAACGTGACTTTGTGTTGAGGGGAAGTACACAGAGAGCTTTGAGTAAAAAGCACATGACTACAAAGGAGTGTGATTACTTCCGAATTGTGAAATAAATGAAAGTGGCTTGTGTATTGTCTTTCTGTGGTGCTGCTTACAGACAACAGTTGTACAGCAGCACTCGAGTTTCCTTTCTGGAAATATGCTGCAGACCACAGGAAATTGCTAAGTCTAAATAAATGGGTTTATTAACTAAATAGCAAAGCTACCAAGTCCGGACCCCTTGTGATCACATTTCCCATTACATCCTGTAACTGTTTGAAACTCAGGCAAAAATCCTGAAACTCCAAATAGTAGAAGCCACATGAACTGTCCCTGGCATCAGCAGAACTGCATGAGGATGTGAAGAGGGACTGAAGCATGGAGTGATACAGCCTTAGATATCTCATCCAATCTTCACAGCATGGGATCTCAGGTGGCTCTGACTACACAAAATTTTGGATTGCAGCTCTCCTGTTTCCTTGCCATTTTCTCAGTTCCCTTACCTTGAATGGAGACTAACTTTGCATTAAAGAGATAATTGCTTCTGGCAAGTTGAAATGGGGTACTTGCCATGTGCCAGAAATTGCTGCAGCTGATCATGCCTGCTTCTGAGATCCCACCAAAATTACCTGACTCACCTTGGAAACACTGCAGGTAATGGCAGGATTGTATAAACTTAATACTGCCATGAGGAGAAAAACTAATCCCACGGAGGCAGGCACAAGAGGTTGCTGACCACAAGACGTAATGGAAAAATATGCTGAATAAAGTTGGTTTAAGGCCATTTGATTCATTGGTTTCCTCTTTGAAAATGTAAAAGAAGTGGAGAAAACTACCTTAGAAATAGAAGAGACCTCGACAATACCCATAATGAGGAATAAGGAGGAGCCTTTTGCTGCCATAGTGTGGGCAATGATTGACTAAATGCCATCATCAAAGGTTAATATCTGGAAACAGTACTGGCCAGCATTGCTGTGACTCTGTACAACACTCCATGAGACAGCTGTTTGATGCTGCCAGTCATCCTCTGGTCCCATACAGACAGAAAACCACAGAGCCTATCGCTTCCTAGGAACTTGGGTCTCCCAGGTTGCTAAGGAGTGGCCCAACAACTCATTGAAGTCCTTTACTAAAAGGATCAAGCTCCATCTTAAAACTCGTCAGCTTATTTTGTCCCTACTGCCCGACTAGGAAGCTGACCCATGACCTCCATGTCCTTGGATGGTCAGGTAAGAATTTACGGAGAGCAGCTGCTGAGGTCTCACTTCGTTAAGCTGAAGGAGCCAGCCCCATGCATTTCTGTCTATTAAGAGGAGACTGGGACAGCCAGAAAGCCAGAGGGGTGGAAATGCTCTTCAGGAAGCTTTTGAGGTGTTATTCCCTTCATTATCGAGGTCAAGGAGCTGTCTAGCTGTGCTGCTTCTGTCCCGACCAGCTGTGCTGGTGACATGCTGGCTCTGTGCCATCCCACGAGCACACGGCCACGGAGGGCAGAGCTGAGCCCTGTGTCACTGAACAGGAGAGTGTCTGACTGCCAGGGAGGAAATGAGTTCAGGCCTTAAAGACAAGAGCAGCACGTCACTCTTCCTTTGTGGAAGGAGCTTTGACGTGCAGTTATGATGTCCAGTTATCTCTCTGTCCAATTAAGAAGCAAGGCTAGTGAGGGCTGGCCATCGCCTGAGGCACTGCACCGGCCAGAGGCGCAGTGCTGGGAATGAACCTGAGGGGACTTGGCTGAGGGACATCCAAACACCCTGCAAACCCCTCCTGAGCCAGCCTCTCCAGCAACTTCTTAAAGAGCTGAATCTCAACATAAATTTCAAAGGGGGCTTGAATTACTTGCAATTTTGTATTACAGCTACGTTATGCTTGAAGGCCCAAGTGTCCATGAGGATTGTTCAAATGCTATTTTTGCTTCTGCAAACAAAGGAACCCTTGATACCAAAGGAGTGACTATATCCTCCAAGTATGCTGTCCTGTCTAAATATGGAGATATTAGTAAGCATTTGTTTTCATTATCCGAAAAAGGAGGAATTGCTATTTCAATTTTTTTCCCTGAATTTTAATAGAGAGAAGAAAAAAACTTCTGGATGAGGACAGTTTTTTATTTTCCCAAGAAAAAATACTTCTGTGTGTGCGATACTGGCCTTGCTTCTGGAACAAAAATATTCTTTCAGGATATTTTGATGATGTCCCCTGGGGGGACATCATCATCAGCTGTTTTCCAGATGTTTTAGTCTTTCTTAGTCATACTCTTTCACTAGCCACGAGATCTGATTCAAAGCTGAAGAACGTCATTCCATCCGGCACAGCTCCTCTGAGTCCCTAGGAAGTATTTGGGTTTTGCAGCTTACAGACATGAATTTAATTAAAAGATAAACCGAAATAAATCTATTTACAGTGTAGTTATGCATACGACACACCACTGGCAGTCTAGAGCTACCAGCATTGCCACTAGGCAATGCATGCTCAGTTTATATCTCATGTGTTTTATGCATCAGGTTGAACTTTATAACCCTGCCCTGGGAAATGCAGGGTGCCCTGCTGTCCTGAATACTTACTATCATCTGAAAATGCTCTCATCTTGCTGTCCACCTCTCTGCCTAGGTCATTTGTGAGTCTATTGATCAGCAGGTCCCAGCACAAATTGCTAAAATCTTTTGGTGACCTTCCTCCATTGTAAAAAAGTTGTGGTTTGTTTCCTTTCTTGTAACCAAGCCTGCAGTTGCCTGAGGGCTCTGGTGAGGAGTATTGTCAGAAGCCTTTGGTCAAGAAGCAAGGTGGTCCCCTTCTTTTTATCTGCCAAGAGTCAGTGCACAGTGGTTTCTCCACCAGCTCCACGACGCAGGGGTCTGCCTTTACCCTTAACACCAAACTTTGGCTTTTAGACTGAAGATCTCCATCAAAAAGAGTGTTTTCCCCACTGCTTCACTCTGTGTAGTCATTTATTCCTGCATTTAATAGAGGTAAACTGCTCCTTAAATCAAAACCGTACCCGCTGCATCCATTTCCTATTGTATAATAATAATAATAATAATGACTTGTTGTATATTTCTGCCCTTAAAAGTAAATTGGCTGTGCATGTCTCAGGGAGTTTATGCAGGGCCTAGTTTGGGGGGGTCCAAGCTGTGAATGAGGCCCCTGGGTTCTCCCTGGAAGCCTAACAGGGAGATGACAGCCCTCTGTGCGACTGGAATCATGTCTGCTACACACATGGCCGTCCTGATATTTTCCTTGCTCCTTCAGGGGATGTAGTCTCCAACTAGCAAAACAAAATGTAGGAGAATTTTTGAAAAATTAGGTTCTGACTATTTTTTTAAAAGAAGCTCGGGGCTTTTTTGAAAAGTAGTTTTTTTGAAGCTCGGGGATTTTTTTAAAAGTAGTTTTTTCCATAATTTCTGTAAAAATTGAAATACTTTCTTTTCATTGTTCTTACATTGTTTCTCCAGGAATCTTTGTCTTAAGTCATGTTGAATTCAATGAACTTCTCTTGTTTTTATTCATAAAGGACCAAGTCCTCCAAACACCAGAACACAGCAGAGCTTTGTGGGAAGTGGACATATTTGTATGCACTCTTGCTCTTGTTAGCTTCCTAGAAACATATCAGCCAGTATTTTTTTCTTTCAGAAGGGAGGGGGAAAAAAAGATCCTGTTTATGTGGATGATGAAAATAAATATTTTTTTAATGGATGCCAAATGTTAGGCTAACAACCTTGAGAGCTTGATCATACCTCCTAAAAATGCAGATGAAGGCAAAACTCTCTAAGAAGTTTTTTCACGTTTTACCCTGGATTTTCCCAGTTATCAGACTCCTGGGATTTGCATTTTCAGGGGGAATGATGTGGTGTGGCCCCTTGGCTTCACAGAGGCTGAGAGTGCACGAGGTGTCCTTTTGCCAGACTGAAGACAAGACTTACCAGCTCCTTCCCACGTCCCTGTCCCCTGCGCTGGTTAGAGCACGTCAGAGCCATCACAACTCTTGCTGATGCCACCAGCATCCTAGGATGAGCCCAAGGTTCATTACCAGCCTGTCCTGAGCACACACACTGTCAAGGTTTCATCCTCCCCAGCTACCTCATTGTTTCTCCAAATACATGTTGCCCGCCAACTGGGAGAGCAAGTCTTATTTTTGTGTCCCTGCCTCAGCATTTTGCTTCTGCACTGGAATTGTGACCCCGTCCATCCTTGACCTGCCCATGGCAGACTCAGGCAGGAGGAATGAGCCCAAACATCAAAATTCTGAAAAATTTAAGATAGAATAATTTTTCTGCCATTTATTTTTGTCTGCTGTCTATCACTGCTGTGGGAGAAGTCCACAAAAGTGAACAGCAGAGTAGGTGGATTATGCAAGCCCATGGGCAGCTCCAGTTATCACTGACCCATCTCCAGGGACTGCAGGGTCCCACAGAGTCAGAAAGGGAAGTTTTCCTGATGTGGAAATGCTTGGAATTGTTTATGCACCTGCTCACATACTTCCACAAGTCTCAGTTAGATGGAGAAAGAACCACAAAACTTAGGATGAAAACATATACATTGGAAAGTAAGAATTGGTGGGGTCTTTATTTTTTGCTTTTGTAAAGGAAGCGGATGCAGGCAAGTAAAGAAAAGAATGTGGATTCTAATTTTTTGCTATTTGATTATTCAAGGGAATAAGAGGTACAGCAAAAATCCAACCCGCAGTTTGGCAGAGTACAATACCACTATCCCATAGGAAGTAAAGGCCATTTATTTCAGTGCTCTCTCTTCCTGATTTATAACTCCCGTGTAAACTTTATGCAGACTTCACAGAGCAGGACTGTGGCAGGTTCAAGGAGTAAGGTCTTTCCTGTACAGTTATATTAAAACAAACCTCCTATTTGCCAGAGGCAGCCTCCAGTTTGTTTTCATAAAGAGGAAGTTCAGTGAACTTCTTCATGGAGACTTCACTTATGATCTTCCTCATTTTATTTCCCCTTCATATTAAAATAGACCTTTGAGGCTGAAAGTTGATGGTTCCACTTTGTACATCCAAAGCATAACAGAATGGTGTGAGATGAAATGTAGAAGCTAGTCCAGAATGACACAAGGAAGAAAACAGCTTCAGCTGCAAATGCTGAACCAGTCAGGATGTGAAAATCATTTCTCTCCTTCAAGTTGAAACAAAAATGTAGCAGAAAATATAATGTCTGGGTGGCATGAGCAAAAGTCCTGGGATCAGGACAAAAAAAAAGGAAATTGTTTAAGTATATGAAGTTTTTCTTAGGAGCTGTTGGAGGGCAGAGAGGAAGGAATAATTTGCTAATTGTGCCATACATTTTGGAGGTTCTCTTTATTTATTCTGGTCACATACATATGCACTCTTTTACTATGGAGAACTATTTCGCCTGCAGAGAACCACATTTCAATGTGCATGCATTGTAAAACCACTATAGGAAGAGTGTTTAGTGAGCAGCTAATGACTTCCTTAAAAGGATAATACAGTTAACAGTTGAGAGGATGTACAGCTAAATATGGCCCTTGTAAAACTTAGCAGATTCCATTAAAAAACAGACGTGCAGGAAGTGTCTAGTTCCTATTAGAACTGATTGTACACAGTTGCATGGGAAGAAATAAATTTAGTGTACAGAATTTTACATCACATCCTTTGAAAGCATTGAAATCCTCTGGGGTCCGCAAATCTGTGCATCTGGTCCACATACACACACAAACAATTAACGGGTGTGCAATTACTTTAAAGGAAAGCGTGCATCTAAAACTCAGAGTCTGCACATCCCAAAGTGAAGGGCAACATCCTACTGACTGCAGCAGGCCTGGGTTTGGTTACACTTGAACCTGTAAGTTAGGCTCTCCCCTTACGGACACTGCACTCACCCAGAGGGGCTCCAGGTCTGTGTAAAGGAGGGGGAAATCCACCCCTGTAATTTCTGTTTTAGAAAAGCAATACCATTTTCTTATTTGATGTAATTTTCTATTTTGAAAATTAAAACAGAGCTAATGCTAGAATTTCCTTCATTGGATTAGTAATTTATTATGAACAGCAATTAGGCATTCAGTCTTACTCAAGTTAAATGATTTTATGAGACTCCGTGTTTATTTTCAAGGAAAAGATTTGGAGCCAGAATCATTTAGCATTGAAAGGTCGCTGGTCACAGGAACCTGAAAAACCTTTCTCAACTGTATTTGAAATGATTTTTTAATTCATTTGCAAGGACATCAGAGAATCAATTTGCCTCTAGCCACAGTCCTGACGCCAGCGGGTAAAGCCAAGGAAATGACCCAGAGAGCATCAAGATAAATCCCTGATGAAATCCAAGGCAAAATTGCCTACCGGAAACCTAATGAACTGGACTCAGGGGATGTTTATGGACCCAAACAAAAGCTTTTTCTTCCCCCAGAAAGACTCCATTTCCATTGACACAGTGAAGCTTCAAGCTTGTAGTGTGAGGATGCCCCAGCTGAGTTCAGGACCTTAGGAAGGAGTGAAGTTTCAGGCATTTGAGCAGCAAGGGCTCTCACTGGTTACTTGTGCTGCTCTGCAGGCCACAGTGGGGACAAGACACGTGGGGCTTCCTTGTTCCATGCTGCCCTGTGGTCTGGCAGCTGAGGAGTGATCAAGGAAAGAAATGCTTAAAACAAATAGTTATAGAATTGTTTATGTTGGAAAAGACTTCTAAGATCATAAAGTCCAACCATTAACTTGGCATTGCCAAGTGTACCATTAAACTAAATGCCACATCTACATGTCTTTTAAATACCTCTACAGATGGTGACTCGACCATTTCCCTGAGCACCCTGTTCCAATGCCTGGCAACCTTTTTAGTTGAAGTTTTTCCTAATATCCAATCTAAACCTCCCCTGGCGCAATATGAAGCCATTTCCTCTTGTCATATAGATTATTACTTGGAAGAGGAGACTGACCCCCTCCTCACTACAAACTCCTTTCAGGCAGTTGTAGATAGTGAAAGGGTCACACCTGAGCCTCATTTTCTCCAGACTAAACAACCTCAGATCCCTCAGCTGCTCCTCATAGGACTTGTGCTCCAGACCCTTCACCAGCTCTGTTACCCTTTTCTGGATGCCAGTCTTTTGTGTAGTGAGGGGCCCAAAACTGAACACTGAACTGAAGTTTGGGCCTCACCAGTGCCCAGTGCAGTTCTGGATGCCAGTCTTTTGTGTAGTGAGGGGCCCAAAACTGAACACTGAACTGAAGTTTGGGCCTCACCAGTGCCCAGTGCAGGGGGAAAATCCCTGCCCTGCTCCTGCTGGCCACACTATTGCTGACACAGGCCAGGATGCCATTGGCCTTCTTGGCCACCTGGGCACACACTGGCTCACATTCAGCCACTGTCAACCAGCATGCCCAGGTCCTTTCCAATGGGTCACTTTCCAGCCACTCTGCCCCTAGCCTGTAGCACTTGTTGTGACACAAGTGCAGGACTCATCACTTCGTCTCGTGGAACCTCACACAACTGGCCTTGGCCCAGCCTTGGCCTCCCTACCCTCCAGAGTATCAACACTCCTACAGCCAAACGTCCTTGAAACATCTTACTCTGCAGCACCCCAAAATAATTGCCTTCCTCTCTGCCCAGTCTGTCATAAACAGAGAAGTTAAAAACTCAGATTGACAGAAGAAAGCAGCAGCTATCGTACCATGGAAGGAGTCCTTCTTTGGCAGGTTAAAAACAATGTATCCCTGGTAGCAAATATTTTCTGTATTCCAAAGAGAAAATTAAACCCGTGTGGCAGACACATCTGGGCTCTCAGCACCAGTAAGCAAGAGGGAAGTGAAGAGTATCACTGTTGCAAAGAAGAAGGTTTGAAAAAATGAAGAGGACTTTTTGCTGTGAGGCCTGGGTTTTATGTTGTGTTTTTATTACCGCAATAGTTTTGTGGGGAATATGATGGCTATCCTGCTGTGATGGAAGAATTACATTCTATTTAGAAGCCTGAATTTCCAGTCTACAGGTTTTGAAGGAAATAAATAAACAGTTTCACACAGGAAATGAGCAGAAGTCTCTCTGTGGCATACAGCATTTGCACATCATTGATTTGTGATCTGATATTTAATGGACTACCTGTGTTGAGAATATGGCACTGACATAAACTTCACAAACAGCACCAACAACTAGCTTCCTAAGAGCCCAGGCAAAATGAATGCAGTCCCCAGCATCTCTTGTCATCCCTTTTCCAACTCTGCTGAAGTGCTTGGGCTAACAGCCACTCTACCTGTGACCTTTGCATAGTTTGTCCAGAACTGGAGTGATACACTTATGTTTTTACACACATAAAAATATAAATAGGTTATAGGTGTGCTGCTAAGAAACCTCTTTTAGCAACAGAATTGCTTCTGCCGAGTCTGAGTCAAAACCACTTAATCAGGGCTAACATGAGCTGCTGCACAAGACAGCAATTGGCTCTGGTGGGCCTCTTGTAGGCCTGTCACCAACCTCTTCCTTGCCCTTTCCAGCCAAAGATGACCAAAAGGTCACTAATATTATTATTAACACAACAGAAATCATTGCACATATTAAAAACCCTTATAATTTGCCATGTTTGCCCAAGATGTCAGCGAAGGCTCAAGAGTTTCTTGCCTCCTCCTTCCCAGAATTAGTATTTCTGGTGGGATTTAGGCTTCTGGTCCAGGGGCAGGCAGCAGCTGCCCAGTCTCATGACCTGTGAGGCTTACCTGGTGTCATTGGGGAGGGAGTTCATTAGTTCAGTTCTGTAACGTCACATCACATCATGTTCTCGGGCATAAGAACACCAGCAGCCACAGCTGTCTCTGGAGCCTTCTCAGGCAGAGTGGCTGTCTGCAGTATGGAGAAGTTGAAACTTTGCATACCCAAGGTGACATCCTCACATAGCCTGAGCAAGCACCCAATCACTTTCTCCACTTTCTGTGCAGATGTTCCTCTTCTTTCCAGTGATGGTTCACCCTGTTTCATCCTTCTCTGTTGCTCCAAAGCAGCAGCCCTCTGGGCAGGGATGACAGACACCCTCCAGGCTTATGACATGCTCTTCACAATACCCTTGATGGGTGGAGAACCTGTAGTGTCCTATTGTTTCCTATGACTCCGTGTAGGGCAATGTAGCTATTCCCAGCTTGTAGCATTTGGTGCTGGCTTTTTGTGAACCCCAGTTCAGGCTCCCCAGATTTTCTGCCCAATGCCTCTTTTCTGACAGAGCTGTAGCAATGCCTGCTCCGGCTGCAGGACCGGGTCAGCCTGTCCTCTGTAAAGTTAATTCTGCACTGAGTGATTTCCTTTGCCTGTCACTCATTAAACAGGAGGCTTACCAGCTCCCTATTACAAATGTCTTCAAGACACAAGTCCTCTCAGTAAAGACGACCAGAAAAAGATGGGAGGAGGAGGGTTTATCTCTACAGCAAAGAGTGAAGAAAGAAATGACAACTGTCAGATCTGAAGTGACTTTTTCTCACAGCCATTTTTATGCACCAACACAGTGGCATGTTGAGACTCATGAAGTTACACCACCACACTACTGCATTAACACCACGAAGAGCCATCAGCCACTGTCCTCTCTGTAGCAGTGGTTGATCTGGGAGGGTCAGTCCTTCAGGAGATGCCCATGTTACCTGCTGGCAGCAGGAGCTGAGCGAGGCAGCCATATGATCACATCATGTCTTAAGATCACATCCTTGGGCCGACTGCCTGAAAGATGCTTGAACAAGGTGTAGGATGACTCAAATGATATAATCCTATGAAAATCTCAAGTGTATCTTCAGGGGAAGAGTGTTCTCCAGCAGCCTCAGCAGAAAGCATGGGTGCTCATCCTTCTCCCAGACTAATCCACCAAGATTGTCCCAAATCCCCTCCACAATTCGCATGGACACTGAGGCCAACACCTCTTTAGCATGTCACCACTGTTATCAGGCCTCTTTTAACTACAGAGATGGACTGCACCATCTCAGTTAGTGATTTGGTAAAGCTGTGAGGCCACAAAGCGCCTTCTAGAGGGCTGTTTTCCGAAGAAAGGCTCCATCAACTAAAGGAAGAGCCAGGTCTCAGCCGGGTTCAGGGCACCTATGCTGGTCTGGAATGTGCTAGGTGGTAGGCAGGCCTGGAGGTCACACAGAGGGCTTGTAATCTTGCCTGTTGCTTCCTTCTATCTGTAGCCAGCCACAGTGGATGAAGGTGTTGATTAAACCAGTTACTGCAAAGCCAACATAAAGCAAACAGCCCTGTTGCCATACACAGGGGCAACATAGTTCCAGATATTGCCTTACAGCGGGCCAACACAGTTTGCAGTATAAAATGCGGCACCATCTGCAGTAATCACCCATGGGAAGAGCTACAGCGGCTCACCGACCTTATGGGCAAGAGCTACAGCGGCTCACCATCCCTCTTAGAGGCACNACACCCCCGCCCAGGGATTACGCGCCGGCCGGCTTTTCCACTTCCCCCAAGTGGATTGCAGTCCGTGAGGCTCATACTGCCGGAGGCTTCCAGAGCTTCTAAGGCTCAGCCAGTTATCGCCACGGTACATGCAAACACGGGGCACCAGATGTCAGAGTCCAAAAAGGTCCAGCATGGCATAGGGTAGCAGGCATCAGGAACCAGAGGCAGGCAGGGGCAGAGGAGGGTGGCAGGCAGAGGCAGGCATGAGCTGGCATCTGCAAGCAGTGGCAGACATCCACAGGCACCAGCTCAGCATCCACCCAGTCAGCTCCAGCCCAGCTCAGTATCTGCTACTCTTGGGATCCTACAGCACAGCCCTTTATACCCAGCATCCCTTGGGCTACTCATGTGCTTCTTGTTATAGGAATCACCACACCTGCATTCAATGCTGGCCTTCCCTCCTCCCAGGGACACAGCTGTAAGCCATGAGGCCAAGGCTGCCTACAGCCCACTCTTGTAACCCCACACAGCCCATCTGAGAGCTCATTACCCATAAAAGAGGATGAGGAGTGCAAAGTGCTGGCCACTGGTGGTGATCTGCAGCCTAGGCTCCAGGGCTTGGCCAAGGAGAGCCTGGCACTGAACCAGAGCCTTGCTCAGCTCCCTGATGAGCTCTGGGAGGAGAAAGAGAGGAATAATGTCTGAGGTCTCTCCCAGAGTGTCCAGGACCCAGACCAACATGCCACCATGAGTCTCCTCTGGCAGTTTAGTTGGGAAGTAGGTTGGAAATGTAGTGCACCAGAAGACCTTGACTGATGGCAGATATGTTGACTGTGCATTTAAGTGTGGTCATGTCTTCTGTCTTCATCTCACTTCTATACTCACTGTCTCTTGCTTGCAATCCCTGAGTAAAGCCAACCTTTGTTAGAGTGGGAATACAAAATCTTATTTTTATGCACGTAAATTCAAGGCTAAATCATGGGGCCATAAAACTGGAGACAAACAGGACATACCATGACAAGCAAAGAGATGGGACTCCCACTCAGCTCCTCAGAGGCCACTGGCTCCTGAGAGGACTAACCGAGAGGAAGGTGGCACATCCTGCCCGCCACCCTCAGACGTGCCCCAGCACAGCAGCAGCACCAGCTCTCACCCCAGGGTGACTGGGGCTCCTCTCTTTGCAGCAGCCACCTGGTCTCAGTGTCCTCAGCCCTGTGTGCCCGACTCCTTGCACCTGAGTGTGGACAGCAGGAGCAGGGCTTCACCTGCAAACTTCAGAGCACAGTCACGCACAGGGGGTTGAGGGTCTTTCTCAGGGAACCACTAACAGATTCCTCCAAGTGCAAAACAGCTGCAGCAATGCAAACCAGAGGCAGATCAGCCACTCAGGTGCTGCAGCAGCACCTCTGCAGCCTGTCACCCACACCGAGTTCCCAGGGATCACATCAGAGCCGGCCCTGGCTAATTACTGGTGACATCCATGCTTAGCAGGGGTCAAGCCCTGGCCCTGTCTTTCTCAAAACAGGCTTAATAATTATTAACTTCAGGCTGGATGAGGAAAAAACAAATGTTAACTAATAACCTTGATTTCCTAGTACAAACCACGGGTTTTTTAAAACAACGGCTCTGTTTGACTTTCTATTTGCCTGGGAAACACTGATCTGATGCTTTACCCCCTTCCTGCAGTTTTATACCAAGGGAAGGAGAGAAAATCTGGCGTGATGAATCAACAACACAAAGTGAAGTCACAGATGTGCCCGAGTCAGTGGGTATGTGGCCGCACTGACAGAACCAGGACTTCTTTTCTTCCTCTTACCTTATGACTTAATTTGCCTTCATGTCAGCTCACTTGTAACTAAACCGGCTTCTTTTCATCCTATTTTTTTAATGATGCACTCTGCAGCGCTTTGTGTAGCCTGAGGGGCTGCAATGGCATGTAAATGGATATTGCCCTGCAAGCTGCACTCTGCCATACAATTGCTATCGTCTCTTAAGTCTTAAAAGCCTGGGCATGATGTGAATTACAGGCTTTTCTTCTCCATGTGGGGCTCACAGCTTATAGTCCTAAATTACATTTTGTCAGCCTGTTGTCAAAGCAAGATAGAAGACCATTAAAAATAAGCTGCAGTTATGTAAGTGTTCATGAGTGTCTAAATATTAATGTCAGGACTTTGCATAATGGCAATGCTCTAAATAGTCCTTTTTAGCCTTTGTAGTTTAATCTTTGTTCATATTTTATCCATTAGTTACCTCTAAATAGCATGGTTCTTTTGATAAGTAAGAGGCTATGAATAACATTTACTGAAATTTCAGCAATCTTGTCTTTCACTGGCGCAATCGGAAATGACTGTGTTCCTGGGGCCACTTGGTCTTTGGTATTTTAATTGCAAATGAACTACACAACCTGCAGCAGTTTAAACAAAAAAAAACCCAACCCCAAAACAAAATTAAAAAGAAAAAAGCATACATCCCCGTGCCCATCTCCTGCTTCTGCCATCTGCAAAGGTATTTGAAATCTCAGCCCACTCGCAATTATGATTCGCACCACTTTTCTACACAATGTTATTTACCAGCTTCTGAAGCTTACCAGTAAAATGCTGCCTCTATGACACGGTTATAAGATAAAATGATAAAAGGCAGGAATTGAAAGTTTCATACTGTGCCTAACTAGCTGCCAGTGTCCCCATCTGATTTGTTGTGTCCATGAATTGCAGGCCTTGACTGGAGGCCCCAGAGGTGAGCACCATGGATGCTGCAGCATCCAGCTGTGGAAAAGGAGGGTTTCATTTATTTTATGTGATCTTGATATGGTACAATCCTACCCTACCAGGGCTTTCATCTAGGAAAAAAAAAAAAAGATCTATACCTGGATGCAAGGTGTGTAATGTGCTGTGAGCATGGTTTTGGTCAAAAGAAAAGAAATTCTATAAATACCCTAGCCCTCCCTTTCTCAACAAATGCAATGAGAATCTCATTGCTTCAGTATTTTGTAAACAGCCAACTATATCAGCTGGTTATAAAGTTTTGAAATTTGTTTCCAAAATGCTCACTAATTCTTTTGCTAATTTATATTGCACTTACCTAAATAAAAATAACCAAGAAAGAGAGATTGAAAAGCTACAAGAGGTCTTTCAGCAGGAGAACTGTTACCACTTAACTCACTCCATTACCATTGTTTAGGGCCATAGACTTTCTCACGTCCCCCCAGTGTCAAAGGAATGCCACGCAGGCAGCTGAGAAAAAAGTTAAGGAATTCCTCACCATTAGATTTGTGAACAAGGTTATTTTCTAGCCTGAGATAGTCTCACGTCTGAAGATCCTACTGTGCAAGCTTTGCCATTGCAGCTGGGTTCTACGAAAGGTCTGACATGGGTACAGGCTGTTGAGAAAGCACTAAACACTGCTGCTGAATGATTCATGGTATCACACTGGAGCCTGTTGCAGAAATAACTAATGATAGCAGAGAGCATCCCAAACTCTGGCCTACAGTGTGAATCACTTGGGAGTGATTCTCTCTCCTTACTTCCAGATGCTAAATTACTTAAAATGTTGCTAAAAATATGACTATTGCCTAATATTACCCTTATAAGTAGTCCTTTTGCAATATCATCTTGCAAGCTGTATGGGGAAATTCTCCCACCCATGTGACAAATATATTTGATAACTCTTCAGAATCTAAATATTCCAGTGGAGGCATTCACTTTCCCTATTTTAAGCACATCCTTCCTAGTTTGGTCAAATGGAAGTGAGCATTAGATCATCAACGAGGTGAAAAGGAACCCTAACCTTCACTTTTTTCAGCTCTGGAACCTGCTCATGTGGGGAGGACTTGCAGGGAGGATGCACTGCCAAGCTTTGCTTTTCCACAGCCTCGAAATCCTGGTGGGCACTGGAGCTGCTCAGCCCTCAGCATGAAGAGCTATGGAGCAGCGAGGGGGGCATGGCACAGTGAATTGCTGCCCAGACCCAAAATGCCTGGGATGACTATCCCCCTTTTTTGGAAACACCCCTGTGGAATAGCTGGTTTTATCTTGTATCAGAGCTTCTGTTAATGGTAATGACTCATAAATTTTCACTCCTATTACCCAGACTCTCTAGAGCACTCCAGTGTCCTGAACAAAAGCAGAAATAATTAGGCACCACTGCAGTGGCTAAATATTATTTGATTCTGAACATCAGCTTTAAGGAAATTGACAATAAAAACTCAGCTCTCTAAACTTTTTTGACAAGGCTTTTGGACTGCTAACAGAGTTCTAAATCAAGGCAGCATTTAGAGATTCTGCACAATAACTTAGTTTGTAACTAAATTATTTAGTTTACTAACACTAAACATTCCCTCAAACTTTGCAGAGGGGTTGCAAAATGGTGTATTTTTACAGTAAATGCCTAGAAACTGTTTGTTCACATGGTATTTACACAAGGTTAATATTTTTTTTCTGGTTTTGCATCCACACATTTCCCTATACAAATGTGGGTGTGTATGCAGACCCATGAGGCCAGTTGGTAAAAGAAATCTACATTTTTAATATATTTTTTTAATATCCTGGGTCCAGTGGAATTGTCTTACTGGCATTTTGACAGTATTTGGACCACTGCTCATGCCTACAAAAATTCCATGGAAGTTGATGATGAGCTGTAGAAGAAATGTGTCTTTGCAGCAGAACGGCATTGTTTTCTGTCTGCTGTTCTCGCCTCTTCTCTTAAAATACTTCACCCATCTAATCCAGGATCAGAAATGACACCGTGTCACTTAAATTGCCAATTGCACAAAATAAGTCCTGAACAGTGAGCGGCTGAAACTAACAAACAAAAAAGTTTGTGCACAACCCATACTCTACAAATCATGTGTTCAAGCAATTCAGTGTCTGCTTACAAATAACAAGGCCTCTGAAGAAATGGGTGGGGGCTCGCAAGCTGACCTGCTAACCACCATCCCGGACAAAGGATTGACACATCCCCACAACATCTACTTTATTATCATGGAAAACTGGAATGCAGTACCTAGGAAATACTTCTAGGGGAGTCTGCAGTGCCTTCTGTGTTGCCTAATATTTTGGACGGGGCGAGGTTTCTGCAGTCATTTCCTTTGAAGCTCTGATATCACCCTGATGTGCCGCTGCCTTGGGGAGCAAGGCTGTGGGAGCGGGGATGGCCAGACACCATGCGGTCCAACACAGCTCAAAGTGGAGGAGGGATGATGCTCACTCCATGCTTTTGGATGTTTCTTGCGACGTGTAGGATGTTTTGCTGGGAAATGCTGCAAAAGGTACCTAGAGGCCTTTGTAGGAGGCACGGGGAGGAGTGGTGAGAGAGGAGGGATGCAGGGAGAGGTACAGAGGTGTGGGCACGGGAGCAAGAGCTATTGCCCAAGCAAAGGCTGAGGCACTGTACCCACACCCCAGGCCACGGAAACTGCTCCCTTTCTTACCACCATGTCTTACACATGGCCTGCAAAAAGCACACATGAAGACACATGGAGTAGTTCCTATTTTCAGCAGCTGCTGTATGCATGCCAGAAATAGGCTTTTAGTTCTTTGCTGGCTTCCAGTTCATGTTAATGAAATACAATGAAAGCGATTGCTGAGCAAAGGCAGAACTGGAGACAGATGCAAAGGGCTGGGAGACTGTAAAAAGTGAATGGCATCCTGCCCTGCTACCCGGCAAGAACCACTGCACGGTATCGCTGCAATTCTACAAGTACAATCACTGACCAGGCATCACATACTTTCCACCTCTCTAAGCAAAAAAAAAAAAAAAATTGCTATTTTCTCTTTGAAATCCTTGGAAACTCTGCTAGAATAAACTCTCTAATCCTGTTTGAACAAGTGTGATTTTATATTCTCAGTGTTTGCTTTGTGTTGCATTACAAACTCCCATAGCCACTCGAAAAAATGCTTGTGGCTCAAAGACATTGAATAGTCAAAACCAAACACTGTTTACTCGTCTGATTGAATTAAAAGCATTCTATTTAAAGTGTTTACAAAATCTTCTACATGTAATAGGGATTCACTGCAAAGCCAGAATGGCGCTTTTATGACTTTTTGAAATTGTTGCCGAGGAATCATGGTAATTTGATTATGTTAGCAAGTCTGTTTAAAAATTCAGGAAATTGGGTCTCTGTTCAGTGAAATGAAAATAGGTTGTAGGAAAGAGATACTTGGGCATTAAATGCTACAAGATGTTCTGCTGTAAATTGCCAGATGTTCCCATTCGGTGAACTGAATGTAGTGAAACGTTTTGATTGAGGATTGCAACATGCAGTACAGAGTAATCAAACCTCCCTCAGGCAATAGGATGAAACTCCTCGTACCCTGCTGGAATTATTCAGTGCAGTAAGTTCCTGTAAACTCTCAGCTCAGTGCATGGAAGTGGCTTACACAACCAACTCAGGTCACACAACTTAGAGTTTGTTGTTTTGTGTCTCATCATCCTATGCATGTGCTTGACAAAAGGTATCGGTTCTGGACATATGCTTCTCATTCAAAGTCTGCCTGCATGCAAGAGCCATTTTAAATTAAAATTGCTGTGAAATAAGTCCTGAGGAATTTGGATTTGTACTGGATTTTTCACACTTGGGGTAGGTAAAACTGCAGTGGAAACCCATCAGCTGGTAGCAACCATACAACAATGTTGCAAAGGTAATTCTCAGGCACAGCAACTCCAGTGGCTCTGGATGGCTTTTTCATTTTGTTTAATGGTCAAAAGGAATTTTGGTGACATTGCTGAGGTTACGCATTCACCCCTCTGTTTTTTAAGGAATGCCACAGGATTGATCCCTGACCTGGAGGGCAACACAGAGGCGACCTCCACCTCTGACCTCCCTTCCTCCAAAGAACCCAGCTGGGTGATGGGCAGAGCAGCAGCCTGCCAGCCCTGGGCTGCTCTGCCAGTGCCACCCTCAAGAGCAGGATTTCCTGTGATTCTGAAGCAAATTTTCCCACTTGCCTGTGTTTCAGTTTTAGTAGCAGCTTTGCTGAGACCCCTGGCTGTTTGGCAAAGATGTATCACTGCAGGAACAAGAGGGGGATTTTTATGCAATAGGCACAGCTGGAGAAGACACTAATGCACTGAACCCACTGTGATTTTGGCCCCATTTCCTGCTGAGATAATTACAGAGCTTCTGAAACTGCTCTGCACCAGTATGGTTCCTGAAGGGGCAGCACCATGGGCAGTGTCCAACAGGAGAGGTGCAGGGGTTCAGCTGCTCTCTTGAACCTTACCTCAGGGTCTGGTTCTGGTACCAGAGGGCAAGTGAGGACTATCTGAGCTGGATCAACACTGAAATCCAGAAACCACTAGGAAAGGGTCATTCTTCCCTGAGATAGCTATGACCATGCCTGGGTCTCCCTTGAACCCTTCTTGCTGATGTCAATTTCCATGGGAGGCTGAACCTTTCTCTCCCCTCAGGTGTACAGATTTTGGATCAGATACAGATCTGCAGGAAAATGTACAGTTTCCCTTAAGTCAGCATGCCAGCACTCATGCCTTCCTCATGTTCAACATGGTGTGAGAAGGCATTTCTGGCTCCACATGATGCTCACCCACTCTTTATAATCGCAGTTTCTACCTGTTAATCCCTCACTTTTGTAAAATTTACTGTCAAGCTGATAAAGATGTGAACCTCCACCCACCAGGTGAAAATCCCTACAATGTTTATACCTCTCAAGGGTTCTTCTTGAAGCACTTTTATCAGTAGCACATTTGGGATCAATTTCAGATTTACATTAAAAGGGCACACCCCTCGTCTCTTGCATTGTCACTACTTGGTACAGCTTTCTAATAATCTTCAAAAAAAAAAAAAAAATCAAGGTTCAGACTAGAAAAATGTGGCTTTTGTAGTACGTAGAATACCCTTTAACAGTTTCACCACTGAGGTGGATCACAGTGAGGTTACTTTTCTTAATTCCTTTTTGTTGCTGCCACGACCATAAACTTCAGTACACTCCCGGGAGAGGTGTGCAGGCAGGGCAGGCAGCTCAGCAGGGCAGGCAGCTCAGCAGGGCAGGCTGCAGAGAAGAGCAGGAGGCCCAGTCTCCGTGGCTGAGCTCATATTGTGCTGCACCATGGACCACGCAACACCTGGGAATTACAGAGGCATCAAAACGCAGCAAGAATTTGCAAACACAAAAGTAGCTGCATGTTGTCGTCACAGAGAGCTGCGGGTGCAGGAAGCTGCTCTTGGATGTTGATGTGAGGAAAAGCATCATTGTGAGGCATTTGTGGAGCTCAGCTGTACTCTCTCTGGCCATTGACACCAGCCATTCAGCAGGTTTGGGGTCCCTTTAGAGAGAAAGAACCCATAGTATCATGTTTGGAGAAGGACTCCCTACAGGGCCTTGCCTGGCCTCATCAAGTCAGATCCTCAGCCTTCTACAGGTAGAGGGACTGAGTCCACCTTGGTCTTCCTCCTTTCCTATCTAAATCCAACATCGATCCTGGCAGTAGCTCTTTCTGTGCAAATCTCTCCAGCTGCCAGTACCTGAGCGGGGTTGAAACAAGCTAAACGTGCTCATTGAGCTTTACCTTCTCGAGGCAGGGCTGACTGCAGAGGTTGGAGTCATGCACCATCGCTGCCCAGCACCATGACACTGTGGACTCAGCACTTTACAAAGCCCTTGGAGGGTGCTGATTGTATGGTGCTCCCTGGGCACAGAGTGATATGCACACAGCTTCTCACTGGTGTGATACCAGAAGAGCAAGAGACAGCAAATTGAATTTAGCCTCTTAATAGCATTTATTTAGATTTGCTTTAGTAACGGGCAAGAATAAGGGCCTAAGAGCCCAGGAGACTATAATCCTTTTAGACACTCAAGCTCCTGAGCAGAGTGAGGTGAATCTTCCAATGTCATGTAAAAGACTTGAGAGACTCAGAACCACAGGAATCGCAGGGAATCCTGTTGCCTCTGAACGAGGCAGCAGATGATGGATGGCCCAGAGGTGTTTTCTTCTCCTGTTTTTTTGGTACTGCTGGGCTGAAGAACAGGGGTCATAAAGACAGACTGAACTGGCATGAAAAATAACTTTCTAATATCTATAACAAGCTGTATCTCTTTTCCAGAAATTTTGTGAGAAACAAGAGAGATTTTGTTAAATCCGCACCTTGGCTATTAAGGCTTAAAGATGCAGTGCTCTAAGCTGCTGAAAAAGTATCAAATCCTTCAGCAAGGGATTTATCAAAACATTTAAATGAACTCTTCATAAAGTGGAGCTAGTATCCTTGATAATATGGTTTCTTGCAAAGTTAAATAATAATGTAGGATTTTTGAAACAAATCAACTCTTGGAGTCTACTACTGTCACTGTGCTTTTTCATCTCAGGAAATTTCTGGGGACTGTAACTGGTGAAGATTTATTTCATTGTGTACTTCTGAGGAAAAATCCATGTTAGAAAACAAGGGTTTGAGCTGTGGCAGATGGTGCTTTTCTGAAGAAGAAATTAGTGTTTAATAAGGATTGTAATAGTGCAAACCAGATGTTCATCTCACATTTTATCTTTGAAAGGATTTGGGACGATGCCATATAGATACATATGTGCATCACAGATCTTGAAAAAATACACAACTGGATCCCCAGGGGCTCATTAAGGGAGGAGTAACTTTCTGTGAGCCATCACACTCCACTGTAAAAGCAAGGTCTGTTTAAACTGTGACTAAAGATCTCCTAGGAACTCCCTTTCACCTCTCACATGGACAGAGCTGCAGTCCAGAAGAATAAGGGTAGCAGCAACCTGGTTTTCCAAGCAAAACGGTGACTTCAGTTTCATCAAGTATTTTGGAAAATAATACTTAACTAAGGAAGGAAGGCTTATCAAGAAATGCTACTCTTACTGGGCTTTGTCTAGCTCTGCACTGGGATGCAGATGTGACTTCCTAGCCATTCATGTTGTGACTTCCAGCAAAACACAAAGCTGCAGACACTTTGCTCCTGCTACATGACAGCCTCTCAGCCTTCAGTGAGCTGTCCCTGTTTCTTCCTGTGCAGTGGAGAAGTGTTCCCACTCCTTGTCCTTCCACCTGCAGCTAGCTACCTGAAGGCTCAGCCTCACAGTAGGTGCTCCTGGTCTGAGGTCAGAGCTCCCAGCCTGGTGCTGAGGTCTCACAACAAGGCTGTTGTAAGCCACATGTGGCTGTCACTGCCCTGCCTGTGCCATGGACACCTTCCCACAGTGACACATGGCCTCAGCTGTCTGTGGACAGCACAACTGTGCCTGCACTTCCCCACAGGTACGAGCCCCTCCCACCATGCATCCCCAGGGCTGGCTGATGTGAGAGTGGCTGCACTGGCAGTGGTGTAGAAGATTATTATCCTGGCCTTGTTTCCCTTTTGCACTTGCAGTAAACAAGGCCTTGCTTCCAACCAAGATTCTCTGCCTTACTATCTCCACTTAGCAAAACCACACCTTGCTGTAGAAAATCAGCCATGGATGGATAAATGTCTACCCACCTGGGAAAAATCCAATTAAAAATGCAGGTGGCCAGTGCTCCAGCTGCAGTGCAGTCCTGCAGCTCCAGCAGCTCCTCCCAGTGCTGGGAGCAGTGTCCTGGGACAGACAGAGGCACCCACACACCCTCTGAAAAGAGTTACTCCTTTGGTTGTGCTGCAGGCCTGGCTCCTGGCTCCTCGCAGGGTGGGTAAAATTCGGAGGTTTTGTGCTATGTCAGGGGCCTGGCAGCACCCACAGCTGCTGACCTGGGAGTGAGAGGAGCCGGGAGCCCTGCAGGGAGAGGCTGCTTCTCCAGCAGTGGCTGCTGACCTGCTTCAGTCCTTGCTACTGCAGCAGCTAGAGTTGTTCTTTATTCCCAGTTTTTTAAAAGATTTTGTCATAGCACTGAAATAATGACCAAGAGGCTGAGCATTTTAGTTAGCTCTGCTATGATTACAATTCTCTTTCCTGCAAGCCAACAGGGAGACCAAGTGGGTACATGCTCCATTTGTTGAGGAAGCACCTCTGAGTTCCTGCTGTCCTCCCTTCTCACAACTCTGCAAGCCTGCCTCAGCATACAAACACATTCAGAAAGCAAGGATGCTCAAGTTATGTGAGGCACATTGGAGAAGCACACAGAAAAATATCTTACCTAAGAGTCCATGGTGGATGTAATTGCCAGGATGTTTTTTCTGGGCATGGCATTGGTACTTCTGCATATTGCTGGGGCATTCAATGCCGTGGTTGTTTTTGCAGTCAGAGTTCAAGGTATACTACATGAAGAAGTTTGCAATATGTACTGTATAAACACAAAAAATACATTAATTAATAGGGTTTTAATTAAGAATATGAGATACATCTTGCACACTTAAATTATTTTATAGCTGGTTTACATAAATTCCTTTGCTATTAGTAATCTGTAAATCAATTAAATATGTCCACACAAGTTGATATAAAAGGCAAGAATGATTCTCAGATTGCTTGTGCTTTCATTCCAGTTCAAGGTCTCCTCGCAGTGGGGCCAGACACTATCCTGTAAACAACAGAGTTATCTTTTCCAGCTTATTGTTGTCTTATGACTCAGATACAAACCTGAACTACTGTCATTCAGTTCTGGAGGAAATGCTTTAGCTTAAAATGCTCCCACCAGAGTTCATGCTGAGTTGCCTCACCTTGCAAATTAGAGCAGGTGAGGAGTGCACATAAATGATTATTGACGTCTTTAGGAGCTCAGCTGATGCAAGGTTAGTTACTTAACTCAGTTATCTGCTGGAGCCCTTGAACTAAAATAAAGGTTATTCTCACTGACAGCATCTTTTGTGTGTGCAAAAACACAGGAGAACTCATTATGGACTTTATTCTTTGAAATTCTTAGAAGTTGCACCAAAACCCTGCGGCTGCTAAATGTGTTCTTCCAGAGATGGAATTTAATGAATTTAAAATGTTGTTCACTACAGAAAACAAGAAAGAAAGAAAAATCATTAAGTGTCACCATCTAACATTAATGAAGAATTTGGAAGGCAAATAGTTTTTTTTTTTTTCAATGTGAAGATATTTGCAAGTTTTTCCAGCTTTCCTGGGGTTCTACAGAGGCATTGCATCTTGTACTGTCAAGCAAATCCTACCTCTGTAAAGAATTTCCTAAGGACAACAGTGTGAAAGCACCTGTGATCTCAGAAGTGAGGTTTACTTTAGAGTATTCAGAGCCCTCCAGCACAGGCTGGGAACATGGGCTCATTTCTGACCAAGTCACAGCTGGCATCACACCTGAAAATCAGCAACATCCTCTACCTCTTTAAGTCTCTAAGGCTTAAAAAGCACAATATGATTCTCCTTCTTCGTGCCTATTCCTGTTAACATGGGAAAGTCATACCAAATTTCAATTAACTGGTTGGAACTGTACAAACATCCCTCTGTGCTCATTCGTCCCAGATATGGCTGTCCATTATCCCTGTTCCTCATTCATGAAACATCTAAACAGTGAACCTTGTAGGACAGAAGCAATGATCTTCCTTGTGCCTAAAGAGCTGTTTTAGCATTTCAGGCAACGTCTAAGCAGATAATTTGAATAGCATGTGTGTTTATGATTTTGTTGGCTGCAGAAGAGCTCTTCCCCTTTGTCCTGGATCCTGTCCTGAAGGATTCCAACACTGTGCAGTGTCCACTGCAAATTAATGTGCTGGCAGGGCCTGCCACTGCAAGCTGGCGTGCAGAGGAAGGCACTCACAGAGCAATCCCAATGACACACACATGGGAATATTCAAGGGACTTCTGTTGCTCATATGTGTTGCCATTAACAAACATGAGTCTTTATCATAAAGTTTATGACTGTGCCTACTATCCCATGTAAAGAAAGAGGGGAAGGAAGAAAGCACCCACCGCCTTTGTCAAGGTGATAATTCCTACTCCAATGAATATTTGTCTTTTTTCTCCCTACTGCTTGCATCCTTCTCCCTCCCTCCTATCCTCCCATTTCCTTCCGCCACTACAAAGCCCTTCAAAGATCAAAGTCATCATTGACCATGAGTTTCCACAATGTTTCTGCTTTGACATTGGCTGGGAGCCAGCTGGCATGTGTTAAAAACCATCATCAGAATCTGTTTAATTACTGTTCCCAATGCAGTGTTTTAACAAAACACTGGAATGGACACAGTTCCAGCAAGCTGATGCCCAGTGATGACACACTGCAGCAGTGCAGCCACGACTTTGACGTTTGCTGTTTTAATTATTTTTTTTTCCATACTATTAATCCATTTTTTGGCCTGTTTTGAAAAGATGCCTTTGCAAGAACAGTAAAAGAATATCTCTACAATTTTCCCCAATTTAGTATAAACTTACTATTAAAATACATCCCATGTAGATTTGGATTCAAAATATATAACTCACAAAAAAAGACACTCTTTCTACTATGTCTCCTCGATCTGTGACCTGTTCTTAGATAAGGACACTCTCCTGGCTAGCCTTGGAGCTGCATGGTAGTGTGATGATTGGCTGCTCCAGGCAGTGCTTGCAACTCATCCACTTGTTAAATTAAACCATTGAGGCTGTGTCTAAGCCTTCTCCTGACCTTTGATATATGTCTTGACTTCTGGTCCCGCCCAGAATCACTAGGTGGTTCCTCCAGCTCACACCTTCTCTGGGTTCTACCCTGGTCCAGGACCACATGTTCTTGCTGCCTCAGGAAATCACAGGCAACAGAGGCCAGGTGAGCCATGCTCCACGGAGACAGTGGTTACCTTCATTGAAGGGCCTCATGCTGTACATTTCTAGCCAATGGCACACATTTCCTTTCCCACCATGGTATCAAACACCTGCAGTCAGCCAGCCTGGGCACATGCTGCCTCAGTGGGCAACACAGTCTGGCACCAGTGTGCTCCTAGCTACCATCACCATTGTAACAGGACAACCAAAATCTCTACCCTCTTCAAACTGTGCAGCTGGACACCCTTCAGGTCAATCTGCACATTGTGTCTAAGACTTTGCACCTCCAGGGACTCTGCCTGTGAGCCTCTGTGGTTACACTTACTTGGTCAGACTTGATCTCCTTGAGCATCTGCACGATTGCCCAGAATCATACCACAGGATTGACAGCTGCCATGCTCTAAACCAAGTGCAGCCAAACCATGGAAACTCAAAGATTACCTGGGGTGGGAGAAGTCTGAACTATCTGGTAGCAGGAGACCATGCATGCTAAAGTGCAAGGGAAAGGCAACAGTTTCACTGTTGCTCTCAAGATGGAAATTACATCTGTGAGGCAGCAGCACCATTCACTGAGAGACATATTCGGAGCAGTCTCTGGCTGATGCACAAGTTATCTCTGTTTTGAGGAGTGAAACTGTGTTCTCATGACCACTTTGACCACTGCTACATACCTGTTATGCTTCTTGTCACCCAGAAATTTGAACTGCAGGTGCCCAGGACAGGATGGCGATGACAAGGCAAGTCCTGCAGCTGAGGACGCTGCTGTCCTGGCAGACGTGTCCCGCAGCTGAGGACATTGCTGTCCTGGCAGGTGCATCCTCCCGTGAGCCAGGGAACCACTCCTGTGGCTCTGCAGTGGACGGCCTCTTTGGCAGCTCGAGAGACTGTGAATAATCCTTTTGAGCTCCTGCCACCAGTCCCAAAGTGTGATCAGTACACAATGACGCCAGTGGCATAGTGTGACCCTTCTCCTGCTTTGAGTGGCTGCGTTTGAACAACGGTGACAAGAAAGAGCCGGAATGCAAGGGACATTCAGAGGGCTCTCTCCTTCACACAGATCTCATGACAGGAACGTAGTCACCCCATCAGATCCCAGGACAGTGTTGCACACAGGTCGTGTATTAGGGACATACTGTCGTGGTATCTTCACCTTGCCCCTGTCTCATGTGGCAAGAACATCTTTTTGTCCTGCTTCCCTTGTTCCACCACACAGCCGGATGCGGAACTCAGCCCTGAGAGGCCTGACTCCCAGCATCTTGCCACAGGGCTTTTGCCCATGCCGGGAGCAAACAGGCTGGGGGGAAAATGTGCCTTCAAGACAACCATGATGCTGGACTGAGAACCCCAGCATCCAGGGTTCCCCAGCAGGACACAGCACATGTGGTGTCTGGGGCTCGCAGCACTGTCCCCTGTGACATGGTCATTTTAATAACTCCCCTGCTGCTCCTTCTTGTGTGTTCATATGCTTCATCTCCTCCATGAAGGATTTAATTGAGGGTTAACTACTCAGGGCTTTTGTTCAAAAAGACATCAGAATCTTCAAATCCTTGGTCACCCTATCTCAGCAGTTAGGGTCTGAAAAACTATCTGGGCATTATCCTGAGGACGAGAGTAAAATCTTGCCCTTGGAGAGATAAAATGAGAATTTTACCATAGTTTTTATCATATCCCTGGAGGTGGGATTTTCCCCAGAGATTTCTTGTGCCTTAACTGGGTGTTCAGTTAAAAAGACCGCACATGGTGCTGTCTGACTGGTGTTTAACTTTCCTGCTTCCAAGATTTGCTTGACCTAAGACGAAAGCTATGAGTGGAGGGGAGGAAGGGGAGACAGGCTGGGCAGGAAACAGAGTCCAGTGAACTTCTACAAACCTTAAACAACTGCAGTTGGCTGGGATTCAGTATGTGAGATGGACCAAGGTTCAGGCTGATTTATTTTATCTGGAATTGTTTCACATCTCTGGTTGTAATGTGTGGGGTTGGCTCTTGCTCCGAAAGCAAGTGGTCTTCTGAAGAAGGCTTTCAAGACAATCTTTCATTTATCTGTAGTGCAGCATTTGCCTTCTCCACATTCACAAATTTGGAACTAATTCTCTCTATGACATAGCATTAATGAGTTTGTCTCCTGAATTCTGCAAAGCATTTAAAATACTTTGATGGCACTTTCTCTTTAGTAATTAATGTCTTATCAGTGAGTTTTGCAGAGAACAATGGCCTGATTCTCCTCCAACGCTGTTTTACATCTCTGTAGCTCCACTGACTACAAATGAGTTACTCCTGCTTCACATAGGGGGAGATGAGAATTAAGACCTTAAGCTTACTACTATTTAATCACATGCTTTGAACTCATTTTCTCTCATTCAGAATCTATCCTTTGCTTGCAGCCGTGCATAATTGCCATTTTACTATCTTAGAAAGCTGGTCATTATTAAGAACTAACTACTCTTTGACTTAAGAAACCCGAAATGAGGGATACTCCAGCCTGGGGAAGCCCCACACCGCATCATCTCATGGCAGTAGGTGGTGGTCCTCCTCACCCAGGTGCCACACTTCCCCTGGAGACTGTTCTACAAGCTCTGAGGGACAGTGGTTATTATTTCATTTCACCCCTAATAACCAGCCTTTTCTACATACCTGAGGAGTCTGCAATTAGACTCAAAAAATAAAAGCTTGCTGCAGGAAAATGAAGCTTTTTCTCCAGCACGAAAAGTCCAGCTGCATTTTCTCTTGAAAACAGCCAGACCATAGACTCTCCTTGTACTGTAGACTAATTTGTTTTGATGCTCGCAGGATGTATATCCTGAAATTGGAATAAATATGCTGAAACATGCATAACGTGGACACATCTTTATTTAATTCTTTTGGCTCTGGATCTAGTTCCATCCTGAGAAGGTAAAAGCAACACCAACAGAGAGAGAAACAGAAATACAAAAAACCCAGATAGCTGTGATAAGGCTTGATATAGACAGATGCTCACTTGATGCTGGAATATATATTTATTTAAAATATATTTATATCTGAACAATAAAGTAGGACCAGGCCAGAGGCAGCAGATACTGTTTTAAAATACTCTCATAAATTACACACAAATCTGGACTAACTTTAGCATGTTCGGTGAATTAAATGGGCAAGTACTTCAGGATCTGTTTACTCCCATAAGTTAGGAGTTGATAAGTGGTCTCAGCTAATTCTGGTGATTTTTTCATGTCTGCAAGCATTACTCATATGGGTACAGATATCCAGGGCCAGACAACAGAAATTAGTTAAATGGGACATGTTGGGCATTATATATTAATAACAACATTAAGAAAACCTTTGCTATAAAAACATTTAAGCTACAAAACAAAGTGGTTGAAGTTGAGAAACATCAAAATTAAGGTTGTCCTTGCAACTAATGTTTTATGATACCATCTTTAGTTATAGTCATCTGTGTCATTGTCTCCATAGCTTTAAATTTCTGCAACAAAATACTGCATGGATCTTACTGGGCATGGATCTTACTGACAACATTATCTCTCACTAAAAAGCCTATTATTTATACTGATCAGCCCGTGCAGAGCGTTGGGGCTGACAGACATCTTCCCTTTGCTATTTGCTGACAGCAAAGGAAGATGGTGCCTTACGTCTGGCGGTGTAATTTCAAGGTCTGGAGGAGAGCACAGTTGTTCAATGACGGACAGTTATCATCTCATCTTGGTCAGGACTGCATCCTTCCCCTTCTCCTCCCAGCCACCCCAGCCACTCCAGCCACTGCATGGTCCTGCTTTCCTCCCTTGCTGCCCCCATGGGTATCACCTACCATGGGTGTGATGTCCTGGCATTTGCCCCTCTGTACCAATGTCTCCCTCCACCCTCGGTCCTGTCCTTCTCCCTCCCCATATCCCCCCTCAATATCTCCCCTCTTCTTCTTTTTCTTCTTCTTATTCTTCAGTTTCCAAGTCTTACAACCACTGACTTTCTCTTTATTCCTCCCCTCTCTTCCCCCTTGCTGCACAGGCAGACACAGCAGACCTTGTCTCACGAGTGCCAAGGGGAACTCTACAGCCAGCCCTTTTATTTGGAGACCAAGCACAGAAGGATTTCTGTGACTCTGAGCTGGAACACGTCTGGCCTAGATGGGATTTTAGATGTCAGAATTTAACAAGTCTCTACTGAGCATGTACAAACTGCAAAGACAGTCATGCTTAGACATGGTCCAAAGCTGGGAATAATTTCCCAAATGTGTTGAAAAGAAAATTTCTGGTGTTTGGTTGACTCTTTTTGCCAAATTTTTGTACTTTCCTCCCATGCATGGAGGTAAAACATCTTCTCAGGGAAATACTGCAGTGAATTTGGATTACCATAGACAAAATAACATACTTTCTCCTAACCTTGCTCTTGGAAACAGATGCACCATTCTTGATAAAGCTTGCAAAACAAAAATAAAATGAAACAAATGAAGTCATCTGGAGGCTGATACCCAGTATAGGAAATTTCAGCTTGATGCATTAAACTTTGGCAAATGTATAAGCAACTGACAACAAGATATAATAATGAAAAAGCGTTGGGCAATCACTGCACCTCTAATTCATAACTCCCACACATTTTAAGATAATGGAAATTACTCATGTTCATCAGGAATTGAATAGATGCCTCTGTTATTACTTGTATTATTCAGTTAGCAACAGCAGCCAAATGTATGTCTGACTTTCATTAACTTGAGCAGTATACCTTGCAGTATTAAAATCTATTTCAATTCAACCCTTCCGTATTTTTCTCCTGATTTACTGCATACAAACCTTAACCATGATATCATCTTTTGGGATAATAAACTAAATCAACAATGCATTTCATTTGCAGAGATCACCACATATGAGACACTTTCAGGTATGCAAATGTCTCAGGCAAATATTGAGCCATGGCTCTAAATGGAACTTTCAGAGATAAAGAAGTATCTTTTCTATTTTAAAGGTACGTTTTGTCCTAATAAAAAAAAAAGGGCAATAGCCTTGGCTAGAATTGTCAGAGTGGTAAATTTTACCCTGTTCAGGAGGCCAGCACAAAGTGACACTGAGTTTCTTACAGCAGTTAACGTCCAAAGGCAAAGCTTTTGTACTCAGGACAGAAGTGGGTTTTGGCCAAGTTTCATAATTTTTTGGTAGTTCTAGCTGTCAGCATTGTGTCATTCATTTTACTTACAGTTCTTGGTAGGCATATCCCCTGGAAAAGAGGTTCTTAAATCAGCAAGGCACTTGAGGCATGTATTCTACATTTAAAAGATTCAGCGAGTTGCTAAATAGCAGGGGATGAGCCCTGCTCCAAGAGTGCTGCCACAGCTGGACTTTAATGCCAGGTGTAAAGGCCATCTTTGAATCCAGATCCATGACTGGTTCAGGTGCTCCCCTCTAGGTAGGGATCAGGACTTCCCAAACTAACTCTCCTGGAAAGCTGGCTGACCCCATTCTCAATGAGCACAGATGACTCCAGATCCCCCTGCTGCCCTGCACATCCCCGTCTGCATCCCCTCACTGGAGCAAAGCCCCCAGCCTGGGTGCACATCCCTGTCTCTTTGCATTGATACTCACTCCTTTTGTTGCACAGTGACAAACACAAACCAGCCCAATTTTCAGGCTACTTCTGGACTGTTTCACCCAACCCACCATCTCGTAGGAGGCTGCTGCTTGTGCTCGGCCTTTAATGCCAGCTTTTTATTTTTCTTATTACGTCTCCCTACCACTACACTTGCCCATGAAAAATGAACAAAAAGAAGTTTTGTGAGCTGCCTGTTTCTGTTGTCAGTTGTTGCAAGCCAAGCTCAGACTTTCTGCTGCATTCATATAAAGCCCAGCATTATAAACCACCTTATAAACCCCATACAGTCCAGTTGTGCAGCCCCAGTGGTGCCACAGCAGACACAACAAGCACTGGCTGCTCAGCAATGCCCTTAGCTCCTGCTGCGCTGTTGTTTCAGCTATCAGGGATGCCTGGTTTTGTGCAGACATGTTTTTTACTCCATATCTAACCAAAATAAAACTATAGATACAATAAAAATTAAATAACCTGCATACATCTGTGATTCAGAAACTGCATAGCAAAAGAGGCCTCTGGATCAAAGAGAAGCAGGCTTGTCCTAGGGTATTTGGGGGATACTTAGAAGAGCTACCCTTTAGAACACGAGCCTTTTGAGGAAGGATGCATGTTCATGTAATTACACTGTTAAGAACTGATGCAGAAAAGACTCATTCATTTACATGTTACCAAAAATTGCTGGCACCTCTACTGTGGTTCAACAGCCCCATGAGTACAAGTCCCATCCTATCACATCCCTGAATTCAGATTATAATACAGAAATGAACACAACTCCACTTACAAATATTACAGACATTTTTATAGAAGAGATGAACAGTTCTATTGTTCTTAAATTAGAAGCATAAAATTTGGGAGTTTGGGGATGTGGTAATAAATCTTTTTAAACTGTCCTACCAACACATTTTAGCAAGTTTTTTTTCTCAGATCATTGCCAGTGCGGGTTCAAACATTTAATGTCAGCTGCTTTTTTCCTTTTCACAGGTTCTGTTCCTCTTTGAATAAGTTATTTGAGATTATTTGCCACCTCTTATGATCTTTGAACGGGATGCCAAGGCTATCCCGTCCTGGGCACAAATACAACCATCAGTCATTTACATAACAAACAGCTCTGGCCAACACCACCTCGTCACCCACTGCAGTGTGAGGTTCAGGGTTGTGCTTTGGGCCAAGCATTCTCAATCACGACTTTTATTATTGAACAAATCTTAATAGAGAAATGGCATGATTAGGAACTCTCCTCCCCATGTAGATCTCTTTCCTTGGCCCTGCTGGTTGTGCAGGTCACCTGCAGGATTGGCCATGCAAAAATGAATGCTTGGGAAGCACTCAAAAAATTATGATGCACCCTTATCCTTAATGGTGCCTTGGCAGCCATAGGCTGGAAAACTTTTTCCCAAGATTTCCCAACTTGCTTTTCGCACAGGTCCCATGTATTTCTAACCATGACTCTTCCCTAAAATTCCAGTAACTTTCCCCTTAGGAGAGACCCAAAACTGAATTTTCAAATTTGGTGGACATTAGGGTCTTTTCTGTAGTTGATAACCACACAGGACATGGCTACACATGAGGTCCTCTTGCATTCTTCCAGCACGTAACACATTTTGAAAAAAAATGGCCTTTGGTGAAGTTTGTCTCAATCCCATCTGAATCCCACTCCTGTCTGGTTTGACTCAATGTTGGTGTGCTGACTGGGTGGCCTGTGTCCACTGGAGGGCTGGGGGGACTCACGGTGACACAGAGGTAACACGGTGAACACTGCCTGACAGTCTGCATAAGAAATGCCCAGGCCTGCAGCTGCTTCTCCACGGGACCACATGAGGAAATGCTCTTAGCGCTGTACAGTGCTCCCAGACTGAAGACTCACGAGAGTGGGGAGGGAGTGAGTGGAACCCAAGAAAGTATTTTGTTATTTCTGTGAACTACAAGGGTTATTTGTTTTCTATTCTTTAATCCTCACCCTCATTTCTGTCTTTTCAAACCATCTGTCTGGCTTCTGGTCTTTAGTTTTGCTCCTTCTAGCATTAATGTGTGTGTTTATCTTCATGTTTGGCATCAGATATTGTCCCCACAGAGGCTTAAAGATTTGCGAAAGCCTTTGGAGGTTTTGCAGGTCTCAGCCCCAGATCCTTCAAGGGCACTGCCCATATGTACACTGGTGGTCCATGAGGAGCCCATTTGTTGCCATCATCTTTGCCTGAGGAAAGTCTTCTCTTCGCTTGTTGCTGATGATACTTCGATCTTTCATAGATTCTGCCAAGTGTGTAAACCCCTGATAAACATGGATTGTAACATGGAAGTAAAGCTGAGCTTGGTTTATGTGTTAAAAGACACGCCTGTTAAAGAATGATAAAAAATGTTAAAGAATGCTAAAAAAAATACCCTACTATAGTAAATCACCTGCCCCTTGGTGTTTGACGACCCTTAGGATGCTTCCTGTATGCAGCGACTCTGTCTTCACATTTTATGTTATTTGTTATTTGTAATGTTATTTGTTATTTTATGTTATATGTTATTTGTAATGTGGCATTGTATTTTCCTACCGTTAAGGAATGCTGTTTCTGGTTTCTGCTCTGAGTGGGGGCAAGTTGCAACCTCTTCATCTCTCCCATACCTGCAGACAGGGCTGCCTGTCAGACCCCATGCCTATGTGAGGTCCCACAGATTTTGCCCAAACGGAGTTTTACTCCCTTTGCTTCACTGTACTTCACTCACCCACATCAAACAGTGCTGAAATTGTTGCTTAGTTGAATTGAAATCCGGCTGCCTACAAAGGAAGAGGATACACAGAATTTGGTCTTAAGTATTTGCAACATCCTTTGAAGGAGAAAGATTATATTAAACAATCTGTTTAATATAAGGAATACATGAAACAATCTGTGTGTGTGACACCAACAAGGAGCAGACCACTGAAAATCTGGTAGGATTTCAGTGGGGAATGCAGCCTAAAAATCAATGACATGGCATGTCCGGAAGGTGGATCTAGAAATAGCAAGTGTGGTAACTGTTGGGAGGTATCACGTTGCGGGGAGTGGGTCGCACACAGTGAGAGCACTCCAGGCATGGCCAGCCACCCCTCTGAGGACACGGGTCCTGCTGTTTCCCAGCACAGTCAGCCACTGCACCCACACTGCCCAGGGATCGCCAGGGATGTGTTTGCCTGGGAGAGGCTGGGAAAGTGATGAGTGGGGTGAGAGACTGCTTGTGCCAGATTATTTTATTTTCTTACACAGCATGCCTGTTTTGATAGGAAGGCAACCAGATCGGGAACTGGAGGCGGTTGGGATCTCAACACAACCTGTTGGCCAAAGTCCTTCACAGAGCAGAGGGTAAGCAAAGTGAAGGACATGCGAAAACATCTGCCTGAGAAAAACATCTGCCCGAGAAAAAGGACTGGGGTCTGCATCTCCCTGGGCTCTTCTTGCCCTCTCCAGGGCCGGAGAATCTCTCTCCCCTGAGAGAGAGATATTTTGCTCAAACAAAAGAGACCATTATGGTCCTTGTGACCTTTTGATTCAGGCTATAAAACGCTGTTTGCTACCTTCTGACTTAAATCACCAGCGGTAGTTTGCAAGTGAGACTGATATATTTTGCTTTCCTGGTTATTGCTCCTTTCCCATGTCCAATGACTGATGTAATGTATGTACACGTTCAGCGGTGGAAACATGCTGGCATAGGCAAGTGGATCGGGTTGAGGCTCCTAAGATCTGCAACACCACCATTTTCCCCACTTGAGAAATACCATGGACTAGTCGTAGCAAGACTTCTTGTTTTGGCTTCTGGAGCACACATTCTTGGTGCTGTCAATTCCTGCAATATTTATTTTGAAGATATAGCTTCTGGATCCATGTAATTAGCTACAAATCGCAGCCCTTACTTTGCCGCCCCTCACCCCTAAAAGTTTCTAGTCTTCTTGTCGAGGGCGGAAAGTTTAAAAAAAATGAATTAGGGAAAAAGCTAAGTGGAGATTCACAATAAGCTGGCATTTCTGGGACAGCCCCGCTTCCCGTGATTTTTGACCCCTCCATTTTGCTGTTTTTCCGACCCTTGGAGCTGCCACCGAGGCTGACCGGGGAGGGCGGCGCGGAGCAGCGGTGCGAGCCCCGGCGGCACAGCGCTGAGAACACGCGGCCGCGGCCACATTTCTCTTGCGCACGGGCAGCCTTTCCACGTCCCCGCTTTTTTACAGGGCCAGCCCTCTCTTAGTCGGTCCGCGGCGCTGCTCAGGTTTTCCGCTGGGGGGGAGGACGAGAGAGGGGAGACTGGGGCGGAGAAGGAGAAGGAGGAGGGAGGGGTGGAAAGTTGCTTGAATTTGCGAGGGGCGAGAGCCGGCGGCGGCGGCGCGCTGCTTCTTTCCACTGGCTGGGGGAGCTGCCAATCTGTGTTGTAATCCTGCAGGAATTTCTGCGGGGTTTAACTGGGAGCCGCGGCGCCGCCGCCGCGCACTCGGGGCGGAGGGAGGGCGGCGGAGCCGGCAGCGCGCAGCCTGCAGCCCGCGCGCCCAGCGCAGCACC